>JAFISB010000183.1:0-68095 GCA_022560015.1 Diplodia mutila
CTTCTTTTCCCACCCCCCCCGGTCCCCTCCCCCTATCGCACACCCCCCCCCCCCCCCCCCCCCCCCCCAAAAAAAAAAAAAAAAAAAACTCCGATTTGCTAGAAAGCGTTAGGGTTCTCCCGCGATGATTGCACGAGGAGGGCTCATAGTCCGTCACAGTTCCAAATCATGCTTTTTGACTCGTTCAAAACTGGCCATAGCACGTCACTCAGCAGGTATGGATCCTCGGGTTCGGATGCTCGACTTAATAGCGAAGCTGCAATCGGGGAGGTTCCCATGGTCACCGGGACCCTCCTGTTGAGAACGCTAGACGTGGGATGTCGAGATATTTGCTTCAAAATAGGTCGGTGTGGGTTAAGGCCACCAATCAGTAAGAGTGCTTGATGCGTCGTATACTGAAAAGTGAATAGGCCTCTCTCATGCTCACTCAAGGCTCGTGCCGAGTGCAATGTGCTTAAGATTCCGCTGGGACTCATTATCTCGGCCGGCATGTCAACAGTTTCAACTAGATCCGCACGAGTTAATTTGCATGACTTTGCCTTGGATAACAGCTCTGTCATACTGTGACGGCATTGTCATGCTGTGACAACCCCGTCATAATGTGATAAGTCTGTCATATCATGACGAACGCTGACTTCTTTGTCGCGTCGGTCATCCACAGCCTACCTCACTACCTTGACTTCAACTTTGCCTCATGGAGGATGGGATTGAGAGCTCTCGTATCGTGAGGTCGCGGAGGACCCACTCTGATCATACACGGGCCGATCCGACACGGGCCGACCCGAACTGACCCAACCCGATCCAGACGTTTTTTTTCCGACCAACTTACTGAAGCTCTTAAGAACAGCGGCGGAACATACGCCACCCTCTTCTCGGACCTCACGGGTATCGTCAACGTCGATGAAGTCATTTAAACACATGAATTTCCTGAATGGATGGGACGGCTTGCGCTTCTTACCCCCGCCACAACCCTGCCACCGCACACCTCGCCACGGAGACCTAATACGGGAATCTCCAGACCGGACAAGGCCCTTCCTCACACGTACAGATTAACGAAGTGTCTACGCCCACCCTGCAGAGTTTGTTCGTGATGGTGGCGCCTCTACATTCTGGGCCCATGTATACGGACCGTCGCGTAAGCATTCAGGAAAAAAGGCGGCAAAGATGAGTATCCTTGCAGATGAGAAGGTGTGTAACGACCAGGGGAATGGGGTGAAGGGTAAAAGTGATGTTTGCCCTGCGAATCACTTCCGGTAAGTTGCCAAATCGCCCGACTGGGTACATGCGCCCACGACGGGTTCCACAGTGTTTCCTCTATTTCTCATAGTCACGGGGGATATTTCCCGCCCGTGGGCATCTCAGTTCAATATTTCCCAAATTTCACAACCCTCTGTTCAGCGGTGCCGTCAAGTGTCAACATGGAGCATATTTGATGTTGTAGCGCGTCAAATTTACCGAACACGCGCTCGCCAGTAGCTGCAGCAATGGCTCATCATTGTCATGAATACCATTTTTTAAACTGCGGGAACCCAGACTGGAGTTGAGAGTCTCCATTCTCAACAGCTTTACCCCAAGGAAGCATGTTTGGGCTGCGTACAACTACCGTAAAGCGTCGATACTATTGCCCAAGCCTCATCCACCAGGTGCGGCAGTTGGTCCATCACACATCTGGTCCAGCACCGACTGGCACGACCGAAAGCATCCCAGCACAAGCATCCAGCCCTAGCTACGTTATGGTCGCTTCAATTTCTCCCTTCATTATCTCATACGAGACCCCCACATTCTCCCGCCCCTCCATCCCCCCATCTCCCCGAAACCCCAACCCACTTTCTCCAGTCGAAAAGCTCGCGGGTCGCACCAACCCTCCCACCCACCGCCTAAACGAAAAGCCCTACAGACTCCCCAACAGCCCATCCACAACCCCATCCGTAAACCGCCACAGCAGCCCCGAATCATGAGTGTGCCACGCCGCCCCCGTCCACCACGTCCCCCGCCGCCCCTGCAACGCGCCCAACCGCCGATAAAACCCGCCCGCGATCGCCTCCGCCCCCACCCTCAACGCGAACGGGCCGTGATCCGAAAACGCCACGAACGCGGGCTCGACCACGTCCGGACCCGTGGTGAAATCCACCGCCCCGCCGACCCGCAGCCTGCGGAGCTCTGCGAGCACGTCGCTCTTCGCCGCCTCCGCCGATACGTTACTCCCGCCCTCGGCGCCGTACTTAAGGTCCGTCAGCCCGGGCACGCGCGTCGCCGCAAATGCGTACGCGGCGGGCAGCGCGGGCAGGGCGAGCGGCCGGGCGGGGTCGACGTTGGCGAGGGTGAGGTTCGCGGGCAGGCCGGTGGCGTTGAGGAGGCCGGTGAGGTAGGACGAGTAGCCGAACTGGGCGAAGAGGGCGCGCTCGCGGGCGTCGAGGTCGAAGAAGGGCTGCAGGTTCGCGAGGGTTGGCGGGATGGTGATGAGGAGGCGCTTGGCTTGGATCAGTTTGGTGCCGGTCGGTGTTTGGATGAGGATGCGGGCGGAGTGGCCGTTGCGGGAGGTGCTGAGGACGGTGCTGTGGAGGTGGACGTCAGAGCCGAGTTCGGCCTGCGCGGCGCCGTAGATCTCGCTGTTGTTGCCGCGGGTTGGGATCAGGAAGCCGGTGAAGATGTCTTGGAGGAGCGAGAGCCCGAGGCCTTTCATGACGTAGATGGTGGGCAGCTGCAGAATGTCGCCGTAGCCTTGCAAGTACTGGTAGGCGATGAATACCATGTCGGCGAGACCGTACCTGCGCACGAATGCGTCGAAGGGGAGTAAAAGGTCCTCAGAAACGTTGTCGGGCAGATCGAAGCCTTCTTCCAGGTACGGATATTTCGCCAGTTGGGCCGTGTAGGCCTGCAGTGCGGCCGTCGGATCTGGGGGAGTGTAATTGCTCCGTGCGCCGGTGTCGAGATTGAAGTATTGGGTTGAGGCAGCGGACGAAAAAGGAAGCTTCGCTAAAGGAATGGAGAATCGGTTGAAGTATTTGTGGACGACATCCAGGTCGTGGAACACGACTACGCCGTAGTCGACGGGCGTGCCAGTATTGGGATCGGTGTATGTCTCTGTGTGGCCACCAAGTCGACCTTTCTGCTCGATGACACTGACGGTGCGGTTCGCGTCACGCAGCTTGATGGCAGCAAATGTGCCTGTTGAACCCCCACCGATGATGGCCACATCACGGGTGATAATCTCAAGGTTGGGGTTTTGGCGCTGGCAGGCCTCGAGCCATGGATCCCCTTGCTCAAGTGAGGATGGGAGCGCCCATGAACATCCAATCCAAAGCCAGAAAATGGCTTTTTTGCAGTCGAAGTACATGTCTAAGTTCAGAAAGTGGGGGCGATTGAACTGGAGGGGAGGAAGAGAAGACGGTGTTAGCCTGAAGCCAGAAAGTTCGAGGACGAAAGCACTGTCTTAAAGATATCGACATATGAGCAGGATTCCGAGGATTTTGTGGCGCAGGTAGGGCCTGCATGAAAACATAATGGAGGGCTCCGACATTGAGATTATATGAACTTAAAATTGGGTGGCAACTAATGATTTATTACGTGACGTGGGTTCTCAACCAAGAGCAAGCCATTGAGATTGATTGCGACGAAAAATGAGGCAAAATAAAGTCTTGTCGCCAAATCAAGACAGATTTTAGATCAGCCTGACGCTTTTCCCGTGGCGCACCACTCTGTACCGGGAAGCTGCGATTAGAATTCGAATCCTCCACACAAAGCATTTTGGGTGTGTTTTCGTGACATTGATCCTCCCATAGAAAAAGGAAGAGAACTAGCCTTCTATCGGTGGGAGTGGCGCATTGGCGCATGTCACTCCCATGTTTTTTTGGTCCGCGTGTCTTACATACGTCCCAGATCGGCAGTAAAACCCAATAAGGTGGCCGAATCCTGTAGTGGGGCTTGCAGATGCCAAGGCTGGCTGAAGCTGAAGCGTGCGTTCAGCCTGACGCCTCACGAACGCCAATGCTTGGGCGGCGGGAAGCCTAAATATTGGAGATCGGCATGGAGTAACAGTGCATTGTGAACATGTTGGTCCGAATTTCCAAGGGCCGATGCGTTCAGGTAGTACTCTCCAGGGCAAAGAAGATCGCTCGGGTCGGCGTCGACATTCCGCATGTGGGCTCATCGGTGGCGGGAAAAAGGACAGCGTGTCTCAGGCGACACGATCAGCCGCGTCGTAGGCTGGCGGTACGTGAGGTGGATGTGCTGTTCTCAGTCTTCTCACCAAAATCCTGTGCATGATCGGATGGCCAAATCCGCGACGCACTCGCCATGCACCCGCCTGGGGCCGCCGTGCCCACACCCATGCACGCCGCTTCAGCCGCCTCCATCACTGCTTATCGGTGGATCAACGACCAGGGGAGACGTCATGTCGGTCTTTCACCTCGAGATCGATCAATTTGAATATCCATGGTCTGATACATGCCATCGAGGAATTCCAGTGTGGTAGGATCACAACATTCAGCGAGTCCAATCCGCTCGTAGGCACAAGCACCCACATCGACGGCTTTGAGAACCAAGAAATATTCCGTGGTCTTCCGGGCGTGCGAGCCTCTCGCAAGCCGTAGACAAAACGTACTCCGGGCGACGGAAAAGTAGTGTCGTCCGCCGAGGTTCTGTCGAGCCTGGCTCTTTAGATCGAGGTGAAAATCATGGAACTCGAACTGAGAGGAGGCGGTGGAGAGCTTGCTCTGGAGAGGACCGAACTCCTTGCACGGGTGCCCACGACCAGGTAGGTGCTCGCCACGCTTCCGGTCGGGTGGAAGGGCCTGGGAAACTGGTCCAAAGCATGTCCTCGAAGAGGGTGTGCCGCCATAGTCCCGCCAGATATTCGTCATTCGGCCTCAAGTCAGACATCTGCTTTGCCAGGCCCGCAAGCGCTGGCAATCGATCCTTCTGAAAGGTGAGGCTCAGGGTTGAGTACTCCTCCAGTATGGTGCGCCAACTTTCGAACGGACGCCCGTCTTCCAAATTGAGGGATTGACGGTGATTGATCTTGGGAGTACTGTTGCTGTTTGGAAGCAATTGCCTGTAGCGAGACTGATCCCCACACTGACATGTTGTTGACTCTGAGCATTCCCAGACCACCTCATTGGAAGTGAAGTGCACCATGCGCGGAGACAAGAGCCTTTCCTGGTACACCCATCCTCTACTCAGAAGGGGGAAGCACGAGGGTACTTTGTCGGGAAGAACCTGAAGCAAAGGCGATGATTCAATTTTTCTCTCCGTGGTAGCCAGGTCAAGCTCCTGTCCGGGATCCTTTGTCCAGAAATGTGGTATCTTCTGTCGGACAAAAACGTCCAGTTGAAGTTTATGTGACCGAAATTGCGTCGAAAGGCCGGAGGTACAACCTCCAGAGCTATCCGCCTCGGACGTTGCAGCCAGAGTAACGTAGCTGTTGCGAAATACGTCCGCCATCTTCGCTGCCTTATGGCGCCAGTCATGGGCATCACCTTGTATGATGCAGAGTGCGTCAATCCAAAGGTATCGGATACGAAGGCTGCTGGTAATTTTAACCGCATCTCGAAAGGTGTCGGCAGTGCGGCTAAAGGTATCCCGTGCTCTTGATACTGGCTGAGCGTGTCATTGGTGGTGAAGAGCTTGTGCTCTGTACCAAAGGAACCCCAACAGTGGCTGAGGCAAGCATAACGGCCATGCTGTCGTCCTGAATTGCGCAGTCTGATAGTTTGAGGCTCTTCCGATTCAAGATCTTCCAAATCGAGAACGCGTGTCGGTAGGACAGAATCGGTATATGCAGAGCAATACTCGTGGTGATTCACGCATTGGTGGAGACATGTCCCGATGAACGAGGTATGGTCCCCTCCGTTACGTAAAGTGACTGCCGCAAGCTGTGGTTAGTACTTGCTGGGTAGGCCATCTGTCAAAGGACAAACACTCAATTGGAGAGAACTGCAAATGTTGCTGATCTTCTTGTCTCGAGCTTGCCGCTACGGACCATGTCGGATTGTCCTTGTCGGAACTGAGCAGACTCAGATGGCCTTTCCAGGACGGTAAGGGTGAACGCTCCGCTTCAGGAATGCAGAAATGTATACCCCCGTACCAAATCTGGCACTGGAAACAACGGGAATCAGGCTCGGTGCCGCATCCTCACTCTAGATCTTGAAGAGTGACCCTGCCGCCGGGTACAGCTTTCCGCTCATTTCTGCAGAAACGCTGTCTCCGTTGATCAAATTGCTGTGTAGAAGTCTGTCGACCACCCTGGGCGAAATAGCCATGGACATTCTTCAGGAGCGACGAAGCCTCCCGAGCCGAATAGATATCCGTATCTACATAAGCTTCCATTAAATAACGGGTCTCCACGCAACAGTATGTGACGACTTCGTCGTTGTGATTGACAAAACAAGATAGGCGGCAGAAAGTGTTCGGAATGTGCGGACAAGGCTGAACTTAAAAACACGACGTCATGTCTGACACTGTGGCTGTGTCAAGGTCAGCTCTCAGCTCATGCAACATGACGTAGCTATACAGCCCTAAGACGCCAAGCGATGTTTGTCAAGCCACCGAACAGCTCAGCCTCGTGGCTGCAAGGCTGATTTTCCAGCCCCCAAGTGGGCTGTACGCTTCTTCAGTTCCATTTCCCCGCTGCCACGCTGCTTTACCGGAATGAAAAGCATTGGCGTACATCTACCGAGCCAAACGACAAGGGGGAGGAGGAAGGTAGTTTGGTGTGGATGTAGAGAAGGAAAAGGAAGATTAAAATCAGGACTTTAAGATCTCAAGCCGTTTGAAGCCACTGCGGTAAGAATCGCCCTGACCACAGCTTTGCGGAGAAACAGTCCTTTCCCCATCCAGTCTCCGTCAAACCCCGCGTCAAACTCTCCTCCTTCCTCCATCCTTCTTCAAACGTAGATATCGTAGTGTGAAAAGTATTCCAGCCCGGACACAGCACAAACGCTCCGGTAACCCTCTCTCTGTTCCAACGGATATCCCACCCCACCCTCATATCAAGGCTGGAAATTGGACTGCCGTTTGTACAACCAGCGGTCTACCAGGCTAGGGTGTCTGCTCGTTGCAGGTTTGTTTTTGTGTTCATCTCCTTTTCCAGCTGCATGCTGAGGGAGGTGGATCGGGGCTCGCTGGCAAGATTCGGGCCGGTGCAGTCAGCGGTGCGAGCTGGAGCTGAAGGCGGGTGTTAGAACAACCTCTTCGTAGGCTTGGGGAAGAGGGGAAAGAGGGGATTCGTACCTGATCTATGAACATATCCAACTTCTTTTCGAGTGATCAGTTCGGTCTTTTCTGCTTGGCTGGTTTTTCTCCCTTCATTCTTCCCTTTTTTTGCATTGAGCAAGCATCTTCGCTCTTTTTGGACTAAACCAATGAGTATGGTGGACTGCAAGGCCGTGGGTAGGTGGAAATGCTTTGCAGACGAGAAAAGCGGCTGCCGAGGTCGCCATATTTTATGGCGCCGTATCTCAGGCCATTCTTTTTCTGTTTCTCCTGTCATCTGATCGTAGCGCTCAGGGGTATTAGAAACGACTTGTCTTGTGTTGCCCACAACAACGCGTCGGTTGCCTGTTCAACGCGTGTGAAACATTAACCCCGCTTCGACAGACCACGCCACTTCCGATCCCTCTCCCATCTCCCATACATCTCCCATCCATCTCCCATCCCTCTCCCATCTCCCATCTTGGCTCCACCATTGTCCAGCCGACATGGACCCTCAACTCCACTTCCGAACCAGAGCCATGTCGCCCGTGGCCGGCCCAAGTTCTGCAGGAATCCAGCTCCCGGCCGATGTGATGGCCCTCATTGTCGAAAAGCTGGACACAGAGACGTTGAAGCAAATCCGATTCTGCTCCGACTGGCTCGCAAAAGAAGCCGCGAAATACCTTTTCACGACCGTCCGTTTCAAAATGCGTGCCAAAGACTTGGAGCGGGTCGCCGGCATAGCGAAGAGCAGCAGGACCGCTCATGCCGTCAAATCACTTATCCTCCAACCGTCAACAAGACTAGTGGATCTCGATTTCGAGGATTGGTGCAAAAGCGGTAACATGACATTGTGTAAGCCATGCCGCAGTGTTCCATGTTTTTCACTGCAGCTGAAAACAATTGAGGGAAAGAAGCTGACGGAGAGTACAGTGGCATATAGGCTTGCCAAGAAGCGCGAGGCGAAGAAGAATGGGTTCGAGTATCGGCGTGATGATGAAAGAACAGCTCAAGAGTTCCAGGAGTTTTCCCGGTGGCGAGAACGACTCTATGAAGAGTACGAGGACGAGCGGACCGAACCAAGTCCATACGAGGGCCTGCACGCACCGGACCCCAGCTTCTCTGAAAGCATGCTCGCAGCACCGCCTCGGAATCAGGACACGAGCGTTGTGGGAAAGCTGCGACAAGTCCAGAGTGCTTGCGTTGGTTTTGAGCAAGCCCTCCTGTCGCTGCCCAATATACAAGAGCTCTGGGTCATGTACTCGGAGTCGCATGAGGCACTCTTCGTTTGGCGCGGACAACAGTTCAATGAAGGCTACGACTACATTTGGTCGGACAAGCACGCGAAACAAGAATTCCGAGGAGAGATTGCCTCTCTCGCCCTTGTCCTACGAGCTCTAGGCAAACGCAGCTCTCCCAGCAGCAGTGTGCCCACACTACATATTGACGTGAGTGGTCTTTCGTTGTCGGGACTACAGGATCTCGACCGAGTCTGGAAACCAACGGACAAACGTCAGACTCAACTTACAGCCTCACCGACTGTTGCCGAGAACCGAGCCCTAATGGAGAATGCCTTCACGAACCTGAAAGACGTCCACATTGCATTCCGCGAGGAACTGGAGGACATGCCCGAACTTCTCGAGGCCCTGGCGAGGCATATTTGCAAAGCCAAAAGCCTCAACAGGCTTGAACTCAGGCACGTCCGTAATAGCTTTGGTAGGTGGCAAGACACCGACATTCTACAAGAAATCAGCGTTGGCGCGTCATGGTCAGCGTTGAAAGACTTATCGCTGTTCCGATTTCAATTTCGAAAAGCGTCGATGCTCCGTACGCTTTCCCTCGTTGCACCGACACTGGAGTCCCTTTATCTGAGAGAGTGCACTCTGTTGGATGAGCAAAGCTCGTGGTCAGACGTCTGCACGGAGATGAGGATGATTGATTTCCATGCTCTACATCATCTTGATCTTTCCTATTGTTTTCAGGCGATGAACCCACCCCGAGAAGTCCTCGATACTCCGTCTCAGGAGTGCTGGCAGAGCGAGATCGATGCTCGTTCTGTGGTTTTGTTCAAGGCAAAGGATGAGGTAATGGTGGGCTACCCGTCTGATATATACGACTATATCTTGAAAAAGACGGATACCATGCCACCCCTCCGGAGATACTGGTGCAAAAAGGCTGCTTTCTGGTTCATTGACTGTGGTGTTGTATTCTCGGCATGGATCTCGAGGTAGTCACTCTGTTGGGACATCAACGAGGAAACGCTGCTTTGTTGCCGAGCCAAATTGGCTGCCCGGCTTTACATCATGCCCTCCGAATGCCTGGTCTTGGAGATACATGGTACAAGATCGATGAGAGTCATGCGTGTAGATTCTTTCCTAGTCTTATTTCGGTTTGTTCGTCGGAAAATATATCTTTATGGGAGCTCCCTGTCACTGCAACTGCCATATAGCATACAAATTCACCCCTGTCAACTATTACAGTGGTGATTATGACAATGACATGTTCACGGCCACCAACGTTTTGGCATCTCCACCGGACGGGATAACCGCCCGGGTGAGGCGTTGGACCCCCAGGACCACGTCAAAGACGTGCTGGTTCAGCAGGATGATGATACCTCGTTGATAAGCCACCGAGCGTCTCTGCACCACCATTTTGCTCACTGCATCCACCGCTCCAGCACCCAGGACGCCGGCCGAACGGCGTCGACAACGAGTAGCCTCATAGAACGAGTGGGATATTGCATTGCGATCCGACTATGTATTAAGTCGTGAGTCATCTCTGTTCAAAATCACCCACTGACATGCGTGGGGGCATAGCGCCTCCTCGACTGGACGATGGCCATGTCAGACAGTCGCGTAGGGGGGGGGGCGTGGAAACCTGATATCGCATGGGCCAAGCTCGAACTGAAGCGGGCCCTTTGACGCGAGGTCGAAGCCGGGGAAGGGCTTTCAGCTCGGCCGTGGCAACAGCGAACTCTTCTGGCGTCTGACTCAATCGACTCCGAAGACCTCTGACAGCACCCTGAATCCAAACAACCCAGCGTGCCTTAACGAGACAGTCTCAAGGGGCCCACCGCCACTTCAAGCAACTAAAGGAACTGTCATAACTACCAAGGCCGTAAAGATACCACTCACCAAAATGACAGGCCAAAACCCCCCCTATTTCCCTCCCGCCAGGGCTTCAATGAGCTTCTTGATCGTCTCATCAAAGTTCCCTTCCTCCTTCGAAAACCCCTTCATCAAACCAGGCAAAATCACCTCGCTCGCCTTGATCAACCTCTCCGACCTCCTTCTGACATCCTCCCTCAGCCCCTCCCAATCCACCCCAACCACCTTCCCCTCATCCTTCGCGACCCGCCCATCCACCAACACAGTCCGTATATGCGACGCATTCGAATTGCACACCAACATCGCCACCGGATCCACCGCCGGCACCATCCCCACATCCTCGCACGCGGTCACCACCACATCAGCCCTCTTCCCAGGCGTGAGACTCCCCACCAGACCCCCAACCCCCACCGCGTCCGCACCACCCTGCGTCGCCAACCTCAACACATCCACCGCCTTCCGCGGACTCGCCAACGGCGGGCCTTTACCCGACGCATGCCTCGCCGCATTGTCCCGCGCGCGCTGCGCCTGCAACAACAGCCGCGCCTGCGCCACCAAGTCGTTGTTCTGGCTGCACGTCACATCGACGCCCAGCCCGACCTTCCCACACCCATACGGCTCGTCCAGCATCCGGAACGCCACGGGATGCCCCATGCCCATGGCCATCTCCGTCTCGGGCGTCGCGACGACGCCGCACCCCCGCGCCGCGACCAGCGCGCACTCGGCGTCCGTCCATGCCGCGCCGTGCGAGAAGAGGAGGTCCGGGCCGAGGTGGTCTCCGTCGTCGTTGAGGCGCTGCACGATACGCAGCTCGCCCGTGTCGTAGTGCCCGATGGCGACGTGCGTCGTGATCAGCGGCAGCGCCAGCGACCGCCCGAACGCGATGTCGGCGGCCACCCCCGCGGCGCCGCCCGTCTCCGGCTCGTCGCACGCGAGCCCCATGGTCAGCAGGCGGGACGCCCACGTGTTGCCGGCGGAGGGGGAGGTGAAGTGCTGGGCCAGGGCGCGGCGGGCGTCGGCGCGGCGGGCGGCGGGGGTGAAGGCGGGGTCGGCGGCGTTGAGGGCGGCGATTTCGATGGAGGTCGTGGTGGTGGGGTTCTTGAGGGGCGGGTTGGCGTAGAGGCCGTAGCAGAAGGCGCCGCGGATGCGGGCGGCCTTGAGGGCGGCGACGGCGGCGTCGGTGTGGGCGGGCGAGTTGAGCACGTGGCAGTGGTCGACGACGGTGGTGATGCCGTGGTCGAGGAGGTCAACGGCGCCTGCGTAGTTGGCTGTGTATACGTCTTCCGGCGTGTACAGGCTGCCGAAGCAGGTCCGCATGATGACGGCGTAGTCCATCAGCGACCAGTCAGTGCCGATGGACCGCAGCAGCTGTTGCCACAGGTGGTGGTGGGCGTCGACGTAGCCGGGCGAGACTATGCAGTTGGTTGCGTCGATGATGCGCGTGGTGGACGCGTCTGAGGCGGTGATGTCGGGCTCGACCTTGACGATGGTGTTGCCTTCGATCAGGATGTCGCAGTCGCGGATGATGCCGAGGGCTGGATCCATCGAGACGACAGTTCCATGCTTGATGATGATTGAAGTATCGTTTTTGGCCATTGTGAAGCTTGCACGTATCGAGGGTGGAGTGGGGAGCGGAACACTCTTGGTTGTGGACACTTTATCTTGTTGCCATGTAAGCTTCAAGCCAACCCCGCTCTGACGGTTTCTTGGGCTTATGTTCTGATCGACAGTCCAACGTAAGCAATCGCAGTGACTTGTCGGTATGCGGGGTTCGATGAATCGCTCCTTATTCCCGGAACAATCCGAGGGTGGACGAAGCGGATCACGTCAGCCGTCTTGGTCTTCGGCTCAGATGGACGAATGGGAGATGGAGACGCAACTGTAAGGAAATGAGCCCTCTTAGCGGCGCAGTAGTTCTGCAATGGTCAGTCTGCGCCAGCGGGAGACGAACGCACCGCTCGCTCACCTAGGCGTGCGGTATGCAGAATCACGCCCTTGGCCCCACCATACGAGACATCAGCGGGAGCCCGGTCACTGACACACCACCACTTGGGTTTATTCCAGAGCTTCTCTTTTCCACATTTTCCACGGAGTTTTGTTTTCTTGAGTAGGCCACGAGATGGTCCCATCGAGAGTGTGCGACTTAAATCACTTATTCGTGGCTTCAGACTGCTTCGTCCGGGTACGGTGACCTGACTGGCCTGGGCAGCCTGTCAGACGTCTTCAACACCGCTCTCGTCAAGCCCCAAAACGATTCGTGGTGTTCACGGCCGAGCTACAAGCTCTTGTCTTCGACCACCAGCTGCCGCGGCAAAGGATCCGCTTGAGCTCGAGCTCGGCCCATGCCATATCAGGTTTCCACCCCAACGCGAACATGCAGCAGGACTGCGATGAAGTTTTCACTGGCTGCACACAACTATGTCACGCCCTGTCAATACTTCGAGTCACCACCACAGGGCATTTCACCCTTAATCAGATGTCGTGCAGTGGAATTGAGGAGTATAATTGAAATAAAAAACGAGGTAATACCCAAAATCGAGGAACGCAACAATGCAAATGAATACCTGCTAGTTCAAGTACACGGTCTTGAATTGAGGATTCGACCTGACCCACTTTGTAAGGAGAACCCACCCGATGCTCATTCGACGTGCCACAGGTCCGTCCCATTCCGCAAGCATGACGTGGACAACTGCAGTTTGGTATAAAACACTCCCTTCCGAGTCGAGAAATGATATATCCAGACCATCGGGGCCAAGGCTTTTGCAGATGCGGCGCATTTCCTCTTCAGTATGGGATTGGTAATCATCGAACGCCTTGAATTCCCGCCACATTTCTTTCTTGACAGGGTCGTCGACGAACAGCTGCTCAACGGCTATTTGGTACATGCCATCCAAGTAACCAATGGAGACTGCAATCAATTCGTGTTTGCGGGATACCGAAGATCCAAGCAGCGTCCTGGTTTCTGTATCCTCAATACAATCCACTTGACCAACTGCTGTACCATAATCGTCTATGACTGGAATGATGGGAATTCCCCTATCTGTCATGCGAGGCTTGCTGAGCGCAAAAGCGGAGGTTTGAGCTCGTCCTTTTATTGCCCATCGATCAATCTTCATTTGAGTTTCTACGCTTTGCTCCTGCGGCGATGGAAACAGTAATGAATCCACCGTACATTCGCCCAAGACCACATCGTGCTCAAGCTCGGCCAGGGTGTCCCATGTTGATTCAAAGTACTTTCCGAGAGCAAAAAAAGCGTTCTGAGTAAGACATTGAACGGGAAAAGTGGCTTCGACGCAGCCTTGACTCCAAGCGATTCCGAAATTGAGTAGTTGAGTGCATTTGTCATGGTTCCCAAAAGCGCAACCATACAGCTTCGGGGAGCTTGAGTTTGTTCCCGCGGCGGTAGTGATTGGGTATCTCATCGTACAACGGCTGGCTTCGTACCGAAATGTATAGAGGACCGGCGACCCCTCTTTCGAATCCAATCTTTCGTATTCGGCGAAATCCCTGTCTCGGACTGGAACAAAGTCCCGAGACTCCTCAGGTTTAAAGAGCTCTGCTTGGAATTTCCAGGGGACCACTGTACCAGCGTATGCGAATGACCTTTTGTACTCTGCCATTCCGTGTACTGAAACCCAAGACCATCTTGGGAGCCATATCTCTTTTGACTCCGAAGTCCGATACACCTTTTCAATAGTATTGTGCCAAAGAAGTGCGAGATCGAAGTTTGGCCTTGGTAATCCGAAAAGGAAACCATCGTTTCGGGGGAGAATGACACTCGATATTCCAGAAATGGCGTAGTATATGTCGGAGGAATAGCTGAGGCTACGACGGCTGTACTCCTGAATGTGATGTGTCCACTCTTCAAAACTCCAACCACGACATGCTAAAGACGATCCTCCTTTTGAACTCTGAACAATGACCGTCTGGAGAGCATCTTCTCCTTGTCCGTTGTGCTTACACTGGAAGAATGCCTGAGCATAGCCGAAGTAGAGTTTTCGCCTTGCAAGAACGGCTTCTTGGTACGTCCAGCCCCACGTAGCCCAGGCAGACTTTAAGATGAGATGCTCGATGGTTGGGAGTTCGTTCATAAGCGTTAGGCCAGATATCTCTAATCGTCTTTGCATCTCTGGCAATCGGTTCTGTATTCCTAGAATTCCCGTGTTCATATCGCCATCTAAGACAATAATGACCAATTCGGCTGAAGAGTAGATATTTGCCATTGCATCGATTTGTTGGTATTTATTCTCTTCGTCGTCCTGGACGATGCAAAGTCGATCGACCCAAAGATATTCCTGCCCGAGCCGTATGCATGCTTGGATTGCATCCTCGATAGTCCTGGGGAGCATGGAAGCTTGTAATGCCCCTTCTTCTTCCAAGCTCGATAGATTTTCTTTCGTAGTGGTGAGTGTTGTCGACTTTTGATCAGATCCCCACACATAGCTCAAGGCTACAAAGCGGTAATCTCTCTCTGCCTTGGCTAACCTCCTCTGCCGAACATCTATTACTCGGAAGAACTCTGGTGGCTCCAAGTATCTCTTCCCGCATTCGATGTGGTGAATTTCACAATCGTGTCGCCACTTGTTCAGCGTGCTCCACTGAACGGTCGTTTGTATGCTGGGAGGACCGCTTCCTCGGAATAGGTGCAAGCAGTGGCCGTAGCTGGGTTTGCCACCACCGACATCTACTTTGATCTTGAAGTCATAGTGCTCTCGTGTTTCGTATTTATTCGGTTCGGGAAGGTCCAGGAACACCCTTGGGAGCTTGTAACCAGAGATCTGTTGTGGAAAGAGTCGTCCATTCAGATTGGCGAGCCGCTGTAGGAGCCCGCAGAACTCACAGCTCTCCGAGAGCTTAACGTATCCTTCCAGTATGACAGTGATACTCCAAACTCGTCTTGGGGATACGTCCACACTCCAGACGCAATCTATAAGATGTCGGAGGCGCAGGTGCTGGCACATTGGACATAGGTTAAGGGTATGCTCCGCAGATTGGAGACAGTTCGAACATTCTCCGTGTAATAATTCGTGGGTATCAGTTATGATATCCAATTTCAACGTGCTCCAGGTCACCATGTATTTCACCTAAGCACAGAATCGGCATTCTTTCCCCTCCGAATCCATGAAATCTGGTCGAGTCGAAGTTATGAACAGAGTTGCCCTCTGTCCAATAGGAAGGATCGTAGGAATTGTTTGATTGCGCTCTTTGTGTATGACCGGGACAATTTGTAACGACGGGAAGCTAATCGACAGAAGCTTGGTTTCTGATGGTGCTGATGCCAGCCAAGTTTGGTCGTGAAAATGAGTTAGTTGAGGAATGAGAATGCTGGAGGAGCGTGTTCTTGGGGGGAAGGTATTAAGTAAATGTTTAGTTACACAAAGAGCGGGGTAGCCGGAATTCGACACCGCAATTGCCAACACATGTTTTAGCCGGAACGCCACTTTCGTAATCTCACGTGCTAATTTCCCACAAGAACGAGGCTGCTCATGTCCTACAAGACATGGCGCTCTACTAGCCTCAGCAGCTCTCCGCGTTTTCCCCGCAGCTTGCCTGAGTGTTCTTCCGATCAGCGAAAAATGTGAGCTCGTCAGCGTTAGACATGGCAGCTGCCCTCCAACAGCCACTGTCTTG
The DNA here is from genome assembly GCA_022560015.1 of Diplodia mutila. Classification (NCBI taxonomy): domain Eukaryota; kingdom Fungi; phylum Ascomycota; class Dothideomycetes; order Botryosphaeriales; family Botryosphaeriaceae; genus Diplodia; species Diplodia mutila. The sequence continues at coordinate 15,930 of JAFISB010000183.1, forward strand.
AGCTTTGAAAGTTGCAAAGGTGATACGGGTGCGTGCATGATTGCGTGGGAAAGCCCGCTTCACCTGAGACCAAAAAAAAAACGAAAACGAGGAGGCCGGGGCGCCGAACTTACACACGGGCGCAGAAGGGCAGCAAGGCTGAACGTCCGTGTAAGGGTTGGAGCTTGAAATGGGCTGCGTGTGATCCGTAAATTTTTACCTGCCTGGCGGTTTGCCTTCACCAGCTTTGCGGTTCGCCGCTACCTGGCGAACTTGCCTCACCACAGCACCAGCCCACCGCATAGGGGTTGACGGAAGCGATAAATATGGCGAGCTTCGAAATCGTGGCGTTTTGCACGCTCCCATTGGCATTTACTCGCTATCAGCGGGCGAGAGCGGAAAGTCGGCGACGGACAAGAAACATGTGAAGCTGAATCTGAGACACACAATCGGAGACAGTCATTCCATCGCCGTCAGCGGGAAGCGCGGTGCCTGGGCTTGCTTAATACAGCGATTCGGAGAAAGGCGGGCGAGCGAAGGGGGCGAGAGATCGAGAAGCCGAGAAGGCTGATGATTGGTATGTAGGCGGTTGGTGGAAGAAAAGGAGTATCCCGACAAGAAAGGTTTTCCCTCCAGCCATAATTTACATTTTGTCCTTGTTCTCCTCGAGCATAACAGTCACATACTCTGGCAAAACCTCTCATGAATACTTCTACTAAAAATGGAGCCAAACACACCGTCCGACCCGTCCACGTACGAATCGAAGTAGATGACCTAAACAACCTCTGTCCCGCATGCCAAATGCTTTTCTCTCTTAAAGTATCCAATGTCAACAAATTTCCCCATCACAGAACATGGAAGTCAGCTGCTGACACCGCTTATGAGCGATGCTTGATTTGTTCAGTCCTGGTTGGAGTACGTTCCGATACCGGTGACCGAGAGACACGCAGTTGACACACGGAAGCAATCGATTCGTACAGGTGTTGGGATGATGAATGTGTGCAACAACAAGATCCAGAGCTTTACCGCACAACACTCGAAGGTTTGAGATTAGCCAATAGAGGCGGCGTGTCCATACGTCTCGAGATGTACGTTGGGAATCTTGTCGGTGAACAAGCGGCACTTCAGTCCTCGTTACCGAGAGATCTTGATGTTCAGGATATTGGGGAGAACACTGGGAGCACAACGGTTCTCCAAACGGCGCAAAAGTGGTTTACAACCTGCCTTCTCGAACATCAACCCTGCTCAATCAATTCTCCACTTTACTTTCCGAGAAGGCTCTTGGACGTCACGAGCGAAGACCTTCGCCTTCTTCTTTGTGAGCTTGAGCAACTACAAGGGATTATGCAAAATTTTCACATTGCTGAGCATCCGAAGAATGGATCCGTGGAGCCGTGGCTACGAGCGTGTTGCCTAAAGAGGCTGGGTGTTGCAAGAAAGGATTCTCTCACCTCGGATGCTTCTTTCGCATCGGTTCAAATCTACTGCGAGTGCAGTGAGTTTCTAATGGCCTGGGAGATGGGGTCAGGCCTCCACGGGGTGGAAGAAAGGCGAGGAATATACCGCACGTCATCATTCAAACCGGGACCTCAAAGCCCAAAACACGTAAATGTCATGGAGGACTACGAGGCAATCGTCAATGATTAAGCAAGAATGCTTTTGACATATCCCGCCAGGGCTAAGCTCGTTGCTGTTGCCGGCGTCCTTCAGCTTCTCGAGTGCGGTCTCAAAGAGACCATGGTGGCCGGCCTGAGGGAGTCCATGCTCCCACATTCCCTGATCTGGATAACCCAAAGCTGTGACATGCACGTGCTGGCCCGCAGAGCGCAAGGAGAATACCGCGCGCCTTCCCGCAGCTGGGCTAGCATGGATGGACCTGTTGTGTTCCTCCCCATGTAAGACATCCCCGTCGAGCCCACTGCAAAGGGCGGGCTTGCACTGCGGGATAGAGCTGGCGGATCCTTCAAATCGTCTGGGGTTATCTAAAGTGTCAAGATCATCTTGCAAGGACCTGTATCACATCAGCCAGAGATCAAGTATGGCCACAGGCGACCTCGGGGACGAAAACTACGTAACGCAGGAAAGGGACCTTGACATCAGCAGATCGGCGACAATCTACTTGGATGACCACCACAACCAATATCAAGAAACAACCCACACCGACTGAGCCAAAGCCAAAGCCAAAGTCAAGCCGACGGATACCACACCACGTAATGGCGGCGGCGGGACGGCAGGGCGGAGCGGAAACAATGCGACGGGACCGATCAGCCTCGGCAGTGGTGGTTTGGCTTAGTTTACTGACTGCACTGCTCAACCAAAGATCAAAGGCGTGTCAACGGCGATGGCGGCGAAGAAGGGAAGGAAGGAAGAAAGAAAGGAAAAAAACCAGCCGGCCGGCCGCGGGAGCGAGAGGAGCGGGAAGAGGTGTGGTCTTCGTGACTTTTTCGTTGGCTTTGAAACCCTTCGAGTTTGGATCTCGCCTTGTTGGCATGGTGCTGGAGTGAGAATATCCTTGATGGTTGTCTGGCTTCCCGACATTGCTGTTCCATTTCTATGGCGCTGGCCTATTTTTCATAGCATCCGCATGCAGCAAAACGTTTGCACTTCGTTGACCAGCCGCTGCAGCGAGTCTTCCGTGTTCACTGAAATCTCCGAAGCTCAGCTATACAGTGCGCGGGTTGAGTCTAATGTTCGAGTTTAGTCCGTCGACACTGTCTTGCAAGAAGAGGACAATGGTGTCGAAGTCGATGTGTTTGGAGATGTGGAAGATGCGGCCGGTGCGGAGGGACGGAATGTCCCGTTACCAGATAGACCTTTGACGCCGCACCACCGGAAACCTTACTCCAACCCTGTCAGGATGTGCGTGTCCATCCTGCGGCATATGGGGAATTTTTCCACGTGATAGCGGAAGCCGCGGATGTCGGATGATTTGAGCTATGTGTCAGTGTGGAGCGGTTCGTTCATGCTGCCTGTGTCGAAGATTCCTGCCCGAGATATCCGCCTAGCGATGGGGAGAATTAGATGGCTAGTATCGTTGGAGTGGGAAGACATAGGTATACTGGAAGGATGTAAGAAGGCCGCGGGAGGGTTCAGATGATGCCTTTGAAGTGCACATAGAGGAGGTAGCTGGGTGAGAAAGCTCATCTTCATTCCGACCTTTGATTTCCGATGTGCTTGAACAGGAAACAGTCAACGAGAAACGGAAACCTGCGGCTATGGCAAAGGCCCAAAAGGGACTGGAGGAGTCGAAGGAAGTGTGCGACCTTACTGTTTTCCGGCAGTGGGTCCGCTGACGCAAGGCCCCATCTCTTATCAGCCGTGGGAGTGGGGCCAGAAATCTTGGATTTTCTTGCGTTCATGTCGCGAATTCTACATTTCCACAACAGAGATGTCTCCCTTGATGGATACGAGTTGTTGACAGGCTTTAAATACCACCATGAAGCTCAGGGTCCACGTAAACGTTATTCTCGAATGAAAAGCCGCCCATGTTATTTAGCTCGTGATAAGGACAAGGATCAGCATCCTTCCCCACCGACGCTAGGCAGAAACCTCACCCCACCTCGATTTTTCCATCTTCACCAACGCATAAATAGCCCCGTCCGCCAGATCCATCGTTACCCCAACCTACTCCACAGTTCCAATCCCCGACCATGGTACCACCGATGAACGCGGCCTCCGCGCTCACGCTGCCACTCACGTCGCTGGTTCTCGGTTCGTCGGTGCACATAGCCAGCCTTCGCCTCAAACTCGACAACCATGCATGGTGGATCGTGGGCCTTTGGAACTTGGGGTTGTTTCTGTTGTTTTTGGCCCTCGCACCGAATTCTAGCCTCGTTTTAGCTGTCCGGCTGGTGTCTTCGTTCTCAATATGCTTCCTTTCCGGCTTCTATGGAAGCATGGCCATCTATCGCCTCTTCCTCTCACCGGCTCGCCATTTCCCAGGACCGCGGATGGCCGCACTCACCTCTTTCTACCGCGTATATGCTTCGATCAAGAGCAACATTCGGCTGTTCACTGTGATTGAAGACTTGCACAAGCAGTACGGCGACTACGTCCGTGTCGGCCCTCGTGAAATATCGATTTTGAATCCGGCTGCGATCCCTTTGCTGTATGGACCCAAGACGCAATGTCGGAGAGGACCCTGGTACGATCACATCTCGGGGAAAGAAGAAGACAAGCACGTGCTTCTCGTGACAAACCCCGCCACTCATTCATGGAGAAGAAGAGTCCTGGATAAAGGACTGAGTAGCAAAGGTGACATCTACTCCTCCATTGCGTCGGTAATCTTCTCTAATGTCCACCAGCTCTCGCCGACTACGAGAATCGCATTCAGAGCACGGTTGATGACCTCATCGCCGCTCTCGAAAAACGCGCAGGTACCCCGATCGATATGACCGAGTGGGTCAGTTTCTTCTCGTTCGACGCCATGGGACGCATAGCGTACAACCACGATTTCGGCATGCTCAAACGCGGTGAAGACACTGTCGAAGTGGAGGGACGATCGACATCCCTCACGGCGCTCCACACAGCGATGAGAGCCCTCGGCATCCTCGGACCTGTGCCCTGGTTTTTCCGAATGATCGGGCAGACTGGAGCCGGGGGCGAAATCAGCGCGTTTTTCCACTGGTGCCACGACGCCATGCACATGAAGCAAAGGGTCCGTCGATCCACAATTACTCCCACACTTCATCCCATCCCATCCTTATCCCCCTCCCAAACAACAACAACCATCTAACGCAATCGGCAAACACAGACATTCAACCCCGCCGCCGGCGACACCCCCACCGACATCGCGAGCTGGATCCTCAAAGGCCAGCACGACGCCGCCACCTCCCCCGACCCGGCCAAGCGCCAAACCCAGCGCTCCCTCGAAAACACATCCAGCCTACTCATCCTCGCCGGCAGCGACACGTCGTCCTCGGCCATCGGCAACGCGCTATTCTACCTCGCCCGCTCCCCGGCCGCGTGCCGTCGACTGCGCGCGGAGCTGGACAACGCCGCCGCCGCCGCAGCAGCATCATCCCCGTCGTCGCCCCCGTCATCGTCGTCGGTGCGGATGAGCAGCAGAACCCTCGCCTCAATCCCCTACCTCGACCACGTCATCAACGAGACGCTCCGCCTGAAGCCGCCCGCCTGCGAAGGGCTCGGCCGCGAGACGCCGCCGACGGGGCTGACGCTTCCCGACGGCACCTTCATCCCTCCCGGCGTCGTCGTCGCCGTGCCGCCGTGGGCGCTGCACCGGGACGAGCGGCTCTGGGGGCCCGATGCCGCGAGCTTCCGGCCGGAGCGGTGGGCGGGGGTGAAGGACCTGACGGCGGAGACGCTGCCGTTCATCCCGTTTTCGCGGGGCGCGGGGGCGTGTCCCGGGAAGCAGCTGGCGTATGTGGAGATGAGGAAGGTCATCGCGGCGGTGGTGGGGCGGTTCGAGATGGATTTTGCGGAGGGGAGGGGGTGGGAGGGGTTCGACGAGGGGGGTGTGGATTCGTTCACGTTGACGAATCCGCCGTTGGTGATGGTGTTGAGGAAGAGGGGGTGATGCAGGTCACGCTTGGGGGCGTGGTATGCTGCTCTGTGCATTTCCAAAGAAGCTCGAAAAATATCGCTGCCATCGATAGAGTACGTAGCAAGTACCGTCTACATCTACATCTACGTCTGCCACCCCTGCTGCACATCGCCGTAGTAAGCTTTGACACTCCACGACCTGTTCATCAACCACTGCTCGACGCTCTTGCTCTCGGGCAGGTCGCAAATCTCAAACTCCCACATGCTCCGCTCGACCACGGGCTTCCCGTTCTCACCGAGCACCTTCTTCCCCTTGGCATCCTTCTTATACTTCGCCCACACCCAGCCCTTCCGCGGCTGCAGGTCCTTCCCATAGCCGCGTTCCTCCAAGACGCGCTCCCACCCCCGCATCGCCGCCGGCTCGTACACCTTCACCGCCTTCCCCGAGCGCTGCCGCTGCAGCTCGCGGTGGAACTCCTGCCGGAAGTGCACCGTCGGATGCACGCGCTCGACCGTATACCCGGCCTCCCGGGCGTGGTACGCGCGGGGCGTGCGATCCGCAGGCGCGCCGAAGATCTTGTACATGGTGGTGTAGCTGTCCTCGATACGGCCCCAGAGCCAGTCCTGGCTGCGCTCCCACGCGGTGGCGGCGACCCTCTCCGGGTGCGTGAGCGTGGCCTCGACGTCGGCGAGCTGCGCGGCCAGCGCGGCGTCGTCGAGCGCCAGGTTGGGCCGGATGCGGTCGAGCATCCACGCGTACGTGACGCTGGCGAGCTGCTCGCGGTCGCCCTCCGGGTCCTTGTTGCCGGCGTTGGACGCGTTGCCGCCGCCGACGTTGATGTGGGCGCCCGGGAACCAGCACTGGACGAGCTTGGTCGTCGTGTTGCCGTCTTTGACGCACCACAGGCACGGGGAGAACGGTGTGCGGCGTTCGTCGAGGGCGAGGGCCTGGTATGCGTGATGGACGTCTGGCGGTCGGGTGTCGTTAGCGATGTGTGTGTGTGTGTGTGTGTGTGTTGGGGGGGGGGGGGGGCGAGATGAGAGAACTTACTCGGTCTAAGGTCCGTGTTGTAGAACTGGTACGCCTTGCGCCAGCCTGAGTTATCCTTCTTGAGCCAGTGGCCGAGGTCCGGCACGCCGAGGGAACCGACTGTGTCCCACACGCCAATGATTTGGATCACGATGTCCTTCGCCGCGGTGACAAGCGGCTGCGGACTCTTGGAAGTGAAGGTTTTCCAGAACTCAGTCTGCGTGAATGGCTTGGAGAAGTCTTCGGCTCGGATGTAGTTGCCATACTGCTCCAGGAAGCAGGGCATCAAGTAAGCCTGGATGATGCCAACCTCTTGGACCAGGCCAGCCGCCGCACGAACTGTGTAGGCGCCCCGGGAGAATCCAAAGAAGTAGAGGTGGTCTCCGGGACTGTAGTTGGAGGCAATGAAGTTATATGCCTCCAGCACGTTCTCGAGTAGGCCAAGGCCCTGGGATCCTACGAGCGATGGTCAGAGCCGAGCCGAGGAATCCACCGTAGGCATCAATTTCGTACCTTGCCTGGCAGCCTCCACAGAGGTAATGTCGCCGGTGCCAACACCAGCGTCGTAGTAGACCAGCTGCTGCCATTCGTTCTCATCGCGGTCCAACCCAGCCTTCGCGAGGACTCGGCTAAGGCGGGCAACGTTGGAGGGACATCCTTTCTTGGGATCAATCGAGGTAGCCGACTGCCATGTGCCGTCACAGCAAACGACAATCCTTTTGGGCTTGGCTGCCTGGGCGGGACGGGAGAAGAAGTCTTTGTCGTACGTGCGAACCATTGCGGCGGGGTGGATGTGGACGGAAATGGAGAAAGCAGATCCTATATATATACAGGTCAAGCTGTACGAGTTAAGTCGACGCGTGCCAAGTTCAGCTCCGCAGAGTTTTCACTGTTCAGCTGCGGATCAATTCGGGGTGTGGCGTGTCGACCGACGCCGTGGCTGAAGCTCAAAACGGTCGATGATAACGACAGGCGGGGATTTGGGAGCGCCGAGACCGGTCGGTAAGTGGGGTAGACGCGTGGGAGCAGCGGCAGCGCGGGGCTATCCGTTGCTGTGGCGTCCGGAGGTGCCGGGGTCTAACCAGAGGTGGTTGGCTCATTTCTGGAATCGTTCGAGGCTGACGGATTAGCCAAATGTGGCTGGCTGATCTGCTGGCACCGGCCAATCACGTCGGTGGATCGAATGGATGTTAGTGAGACATAGCCCTTTGCAGAAACGAACCGCCCGAAATGACTGGGCCCTTGACAACAGACTGGAACATCGTTCTTAGGTCGGAAGTCCAGATTCGTTGTCGTAAGGACCGCCGTCGGCGTCTCTGGAATCATGGACTGGTGTGCGGGAGAGCTAAAGCGAGTATTCCGGAGACACGAAGACCGCACAATGAGGACTTGAAAAGGCGTTTTAAATCACTTCCATTCTTCTATCTCCAAGCCTCCATGACTATTTAAGCTGGTAAATACTTCATACAATGGCGAAATATTACCCACAGCCCCAATGAGATGAACCGCCGTAGCCTCATACCCAATACCTTGAAACCTTGAGCCCCGATTGGCTAATAACGAGAGTACCGTTGCCTCCAGGGGTCGAAAAGACAGACGAAAGGGGATCGAGACCTGCGTAATATACCCGCTCCAGCTGCCAATGTTCGATGTGATTGCCTCTTTTCTCGTCTACGGTGCACCTGCAAGTCTCCCGACCGCCGTGACACGCCACTATCACACTTTGCAGTCGAGACCTGATCGCTATCAGGCACCGCGATCATGCACCAACGATACTAAAAGAGCCCCAAAGTACGACCTTCAAGGTCATTCCACGTCTTACCGTGTCCCACACGGACCCCATCGGGCTCCAACGGCGCGTCCGCATCCGTATGTACCGACTCGGCGCCACATCCGCTCCACGCCCTGTCTAATTGGCTTATCCAGCCCGAAACCTACACCATCCCACAACTCACAGCATTGCACAAAGACGGTAGTCCCATGTAATGCTGAGAAAGCTTCGTAGGACTTCACGTTAATTCATCCGGCGCTAGCCGTTACGGTACACACGATACACACGATACACACGATGGTACGTCGGGGTAAAATACCGTTCACTTCAGTCTCAGCGTGAACAGCTTCAATGCCGCTGAACTGGTTGATGTGTATCTAAGTATCAATGCCTGATTCTACTTGGACACTTAACAAGAGATTTTAAGGGGTCAACGTACGGGTTACCGGAAGGAGCGCCGATCGCGGCTCTTTTACTCAGATCCGGATTAGTAGGCGCTCTTGGCAACGCTAAGGGATTTTTCTTCTAGCCAAGTTGAGAGCACCGCTAACTGAAAAGGTAGCTGCTGCAGCGGCCGTGGCTGCAAGAAGATTAGAATGTAGGCAGCATGTTGGAAATTGCCGAGCTTATCTCCACCGCAGCTTGCTATATATTCGCTGCTGCCCCGAACGCTGTCCCAACACAGCGTTCGGCAAGATACCCTGCAGCTATGGTCACATCCAACTCGTTATACGCGTGGGCGACGCACATCACGCTGGCCATCGCAGCCACCACCGCTTCTCCAGAAGCGACACCAGCCGTCCAGGACGTCATGGAAAAGCGCGTAGCCCAACCGAGAATAACGCCCGGCCCATCACTCCACCACGCCGCCGCCGCACTACACAAACGAGATTCGTCCGCCGCCAGCTTCAACACGTGCGGTTTCATCAACTCTAACGCCGGTAAGTTCCAAGCAAGCAAGCCCCAAGCGGAACAAGAGCCACAAGCTCCCCACCGTTCAGAACAGGCAACTAACCACCCCGCGCCGCACCAACCAGACTCGGCGCTCTACTGCGGCGGCGACTACAGCTGCGTCTTCTTCAGCTCCTCGGGCAACACGCCCGGCATGGCGGGCTGCTGCGCAACCGCCTCCTCCTCCTCCCAATCCTCCTTCGACGCATCATCATCGCCATCCTACGCGACATGCAACTGGTACTCCACCTGCTACGACAGCTCGCGCCTCTCCACCATCACCCGCAGCGACGCCATGGCGCTCCGCTGCACGGAATCCGCCTCGCCGCGCTGCGCGTCCTGGACGTGGCCCGCGCTGGGCGTCGTCGACTTCGTGTGCACGTACTCGGACGACGATTACTCCGACGACTCGGCCACCGCCACGGCGACGACGACGAGAAACGGCAACTGGACGACCATCGCCGTGGCGGCGGTGGATACGTTTTTCAGCGAGCCGACGTCGTGGAGTGTGGACGTGACGTGGGTGCCCGCGAGCGCGTTGGCGGTGGCGCGGGCGGATGTGAGTAGTACGGACGCGGCGGCGGTGGAGACGGGGTCCTCCAGCGGGACGGGGACGGCTGGATCGGGGGTTGTGGCGTCCAGCTCGGAGGGGTCGTCGGCGACGGCGACGGGGGGAGGCGGGGGTGGGGGCGGTGGTGGTGGGGTGCAGACGGGGGTTATTGTGGGCGGGGTGATCGGTGGGGTGGTGGGGTTCGTCGGGCTGGTGGCGGCGGCGGTGATGTTCTGCTGTCTCATGCGGCGGAGGAAGCAAAATGGGGAAGCGGGACAGGAGGGTCGGCACGAGATGCAGGCGGTGGTGGACTCGAGTTACTTGCCGCCGGCTGAGGTGAGCGGGCAGAGCTATAGTGGGGGTGGCTACTACACTCACGGTACTGGCACAATCGCGGAGCTGGACCACGGGGGCTGGAGGTCCCGACCGGTCGAGATGGATGGGATGCCGAAGGCGGTAGAGATGGACACTAAATAGACAGAGCTCCGTTTATTATTTTACCCTTTGCTGCTCGTTATGAACGTTCACTTCGCATGAGATATGGTGATGATGGGTCAGAGGTCTGCTCTTACAACCGCAGGGATCGGAGCGCTGGTGTGCGACTCCGGTTTACGCCTTGTGTGCCGGTGTGTTAGGGGATATCAGCGGTCTTAGGAGTCTTAATGGATCACAAGCATTTACTAGTGTCACATTGTGACGTGTCTCCAGACGGTTACGTGCGGCTCTAGCCCTGGCACGGGTGAACTGACCGCATCAAAGCTTTTCATTTCTTTGAAGAGTCATGGCGGTTTTAGTCTGCGACAGGTTGAACAGAGCACAATGTCTCAACGTTGCTGGGCGAAATCGGTGGTGGCGTTCTGGCCCCATTGACTCTACTGCGAATGTTACACGGGAGGCCGCAGTCCGGCGTGGAACCCAAGCTGCATCCCCTACTGATCAGTGGCTGAGCTGAACTGCAGTACAAGCCCTTGTCATCGAGAATGTATGCTGTGTCACAAGGTAAACAAGTTTTGAACGTGGGGGCCAGCCCAAAAGACGAGGACAAAGTTGCCGACACCCTCCGTCAGAATTCTCTCGAGCAGCTCTCTCGCGTCTTTCGAGCCCCTCAGTTCGTGTAACCTCACCAAATCACAAGTCCCTCTACGGGTCTTGACCAATCATGGACGAAAGTCGACCATCATTCAGCGGTACTCGAGAGGACGGTGCACCTACATCAGCTCTACTATGCACGGAGGTCGACCGCGATACATCGCCACACCGAAGTCCGGACTCACAACGGAACAGGATGGCGTCACTCAGCAATCGTTGGCAGCGTTTCCAGGATGCATGCAACGATCTCTGGATGTGGGAGGTTTGCGCTTGCTTCTTCAGCATCTGCTGCATGTCAGCTGTCGCGGGAATTCTCTTCCACCTACAAAACCAACCGCTATCATCCTGGAAATTCACAATAGCACCCAACTCTCTGGTCTCCGTCTTCGCCACTGTGTCTAAATCGTCAATGCTTCTCGTTGTAGCGGAATGTGTAAGCCAGATGCGATGGGTACATTACCAAACCGGGCCGCATCCCCTTACCGACCTTGGGACTTTCGACGCTGCGAGTCGCGGGCCTTGGGGAAGCTTTATCTTCGTATTAAAAATGAAAGGGAGATCCTGGGTCGCCTCGATGGGATGCTTCCTCATCATTCTTGCTCTGGCGATTGATCCGTTTACGCAGCAGATTCTGGCATTTCCCACGTGTTCTATTGGTGTCCAAGACACAGACAATACCTTGTCATAGATGCCATACGGACAGGACGTTGCAGCACAGGATACGGTCAATTCAGATCTAACTCGTAAGCTCATAGTGATTCGCAAACAGACAGGAACTAATATTTCTACAGACAGCATCTGGAGAGCTTCGCTTGGTGGGCTCTACGACCTCAGCCCACAACTCACCTATGGATGTGCATCCGGAAACTGCAGCTGGCCTCCGTTTGCGTCATTTGGCTACTGCAGCACCTGTGCCGACGTCACTAACACGGCTGAACCGGAATGTCTACAGTTCCATAGCAACAGCCAAGATTGCATCGCGATCAACTATACGCTGCCAGACGGCAATCATTTGGTCATTCAGAACGGAACCTATAACGGGATCAAAGGAGACTACGCGGGAAGTGTGTATACCGTCATTCAAGCCGAGGCGCACTACGCGTACTCGGGATGGATGGATCCGAGGCTAGTCAACGTAGTAATCGCGAGGTTGCGCAGCAATAAGAGTAGAGCGTACTTATCCGACGAAGATTCGTTTTTCGATATTTTTCAGTCGGGGTGGGACATTACGGCCTGTACGGTCAATCGCTGCGCTAAGGTCTATGAGGACGTGAAGTTGGTATGTTGCTAAACCAGTGGGTAAAGAGAGAACACATGAGACAAGACTAACCACCATCGCTTTTAACTCATGGCAGACGAACGGCGCCCTCTCCGGGAACATCGCTCGTAATGTTGCACTGGTTGCAAACAACGCAAGTGGATGCTGGGTAGACAGCGATAATGACGGCGAGGCGGAAAGCGTAGGGTGCAACTCGTACAAGCCCGCCAACCTCTCGGAGCTTCCGACAGGAACGAATACCACTTTTTTCACTGGGATTGGTCCCGTACCAATCGACGAGACGTCAATATTCAACCTCATGAACTTTGACTGGAATTTCACGGTAACCCTTGAAGGCGCATTTACCTCCGACGACGACACACGTAGCCTGTCCCTACGCCTGGCGAAAGATTTGATGGTTGATGACGATCTACCTGGGACCTTCGATCGCATCTCCAAGAGCATGACGGACTACTTGAGGGTAAACTCGGCCCCGAGGAAAGTTTCTGGGATGATGTATGTGCAGAAAACCTTCGTGGAGGTGCGATGGATATGGTTTGCGTTTCCGGTAGCGCTGGTGCTGCTTGCGTTGGTGCTTCTGGTGGCGTCCATTGCGATGAGTAAGAGAGGGAGGCAGGGATCTTTGGCTATGTGGAAGTCGAGTAGCTTGCCATTGTTGGTGTATGCAGTAGAGGGTGGCTGGACAGTTGAAGAGGAGGACAAGTGGGGCAGTCGAAAGGCGCGTAGGTCTGCAGTTGAGACTACGCTTGATAACGTCGTGGTTCGGTTGGGAGTTAACAAAGAAGAGAAACTCAGGTTTATCAGAGAGTAAGGGACGAGATGGGACAGCGACTCTGGGATAGATCTCTTACCGCGTCTAAAGAATGTTTCAATATTGCCTAAGTGGCCAAGACGTCGAAATTACATTCTCGACGGCACAGAGTGTGGGCTTCAAGCTCCTTAGCGAGTAGTACCGCGGTCGGTAGCTTCCGCGTTCTGTGGTTCCAGGAAGGATCACCTTGTTCCCTTGCCGAGTAGACCCTTACCTTTCCTGCGACGTGGCCACAACACGAATCAACAAATCCCACGCAGCCACTATAAGAATTGCCACTCGCCCACGGACTTGCGTGTCCTCACCTATCAACATGTGTACCCAGTGTTGGGGCGACCTCGCTCCTCAAGCGCACTCCTTCCCCGCCTCCGCATGCGTATTCAGATGCATCCGACACGATGACGACACCGCCAGCATCATGATCGCGGTACGGCCGTTCCCCGCCCAGGCGTGCATACTCGGATGCGTCCTCCCAGCCACTGACGCCCCACGCTCCCCTTCCTAGTGTTAATGCTACGGCGCCCAGATACTCCTTTTCGCGCTCGGGTGCGTCACCCTTGCCTGCCACGTCGCCTGGAAATCCCTATTGCGAGCTAAATCCCCGCGCCCGACACGGCGCGGAGCAAGACGTCGCGCCCGCCGCGGCGGGCGTTCGGACCGGATCTGCTCGCCCGCGAGTACGGGTGATGGCGAAGGAAATTCGAAGAGGATTCTTACGCCTCCTGGTTCTTCTGGGGAGGACGAATGGTGATGGAAACAAGCTTGATTGCTTTTCTTTATTGTTTTTTTGAACAACGAGATGACGTTGAAGATTGGATAGAGGGGCGTGTAATGATGGGCAAAGATATATCGGGACCTTGGCGCCGTGTCAAGTAAAGCCACGAGGATGCAAATGCGGATGATGGCTGTGCGCAGTTTGAAAATCCGGGTACCAGACTCGTTTAACAGTCCCGAATATAGTTGCTGCAGATGGCGAACAGTGGTGCTGGCGCTGTCAAGGCATACAGGAAGTGTAGAATGAGCCTCATATCCATGTCCCATACAGACAAACACCCATTACCTACTGACCCTTATACGGCATCACCCCCGGATGCGCAATACTATGGTAATCGCAAAGATTTTTGACCCATCCCAACCCAGGTTCGTTATCCTCCTTGACCTGCGCCAGCCACGGGTGTTGCAGGAGCTCCTTCGCCGACGCCCGCTCCTCCGGCATCCAGCCGAGCGTGCGCCGCATGAAATCCAAGAAATATCCCCTCTCTTTCATCCGATCGGCGTCCAGCAGTGCGCAATCCCTTTCCTCGATCGAACGCGGCCGCAGCGGCACCGCTGGGTACGCAGTATCCGACCCCATGCGGCAGCCCACGCGATAGGGAGGCAAGGGGCGGTGCAGCTTATCGTCCACCTCCGCGAACGTCCCGGCGCGCTTCAGTTCTGCAGGTGATTTCAAGTTTCTCACTTCGTCAAAGAGCAAAGATGAGAGGGGGCTTTTGATGAGCAGTTGGCGAGGGGGGCGGCCGAGGAGGGAGATGATTTGCGCGAGGTGCAGGTAGCCGGAATAAGCGCCGTCGTCGGCGTCCGCGTACGGCCAGAAGAGGTACATGTGGTCCGTTTGGAACTTGAGGTTTTCCTACATGCCCCTCCAAGCCTGTGCCGTGGGTAGGAGCGGCAGGGCAGGTTCGTCAGCTTGTTTCGGTACTTGGGGGAATCAGGCTGTTGCTTACCCAGCATCCTACGTTCCAGATGTCGATTGCGGGAGATAAGGTCTCCGTCTGTAGGATTGACTCCGGCGCACGGTACCCTGTGTTACCGTCATTTCCGGGAGCGGGTGGTCCGATGCACGCCGTCTCAAGGCGCAGCGTCGGAAGCGTGTAGTTTGAGGTTATGGCGTGGCAGCCATCCGTGCTGTAAACAGGATGGCCTTTCATGATACATGGCTTTTGGGGATCGTCCTCTTCGTCATCTTCATTCACGCTATATAGATGGTTGTCCGCATCTGGAACTCCACAGCACACGTGGAAGTTTGTGATCCCTGCGAGATGCCCCACCATCAGTGAGGACAATTTTTGGGTGTTTTGCGTTGCTCACCGCAGTGCGTCAGGTTGGCCTCGGTGTGGAGGAAGTCCAGGGCGTTGAGCACCGAATACACATCCGACTTGAGGTCGTATGCAGTTTCGAACCGTCCTCCAGTGGTGATAATGGGTGGATAAACGAGACACTTGTGTTCACCGTTCCCGTCTCGACGAGGCAGATCGAAGCTATCCCAAAGCGGCCTTACGAAGGCTTGGCCGCGGTGGGCGGAATAGAGACCGTGGATGCGGTGATATATCTCAAGCTCTCTGCTTACCGGGTGATGCTCGCTGGTTACTCTGGATACCTTCAGGTGAGCATAGTGGCATGTCCTGAACTCCCATGTCAGTTCTCGTCTGGTGGACGGACGGTAATGACACACTTCAAATCGCTGCAGAGCCACAGCGTCCAGGCTACGTCCCACTGCAATTTTCGGATTATTGTGTACCGCTTGTTGAAGACCTGGCCCAGCTTCACAGGGTAGAAGAGCTTGTGGAATCCGGGAATGAGATCCCCGTCCATCACCGAGCCATCATCTTCACCGTGGTCTTCATCCTGCTCCTCCCTCAACGAGCCGCCGGAGTGGAAGTAGCGACGTTTGATTCCAGCGCGGATGTTGCCGCATATCCGCTGCGGGCGCCACCTGCACCATGTCCCGTGAAATAGCGTGGTTGAGGCTCCCGTGAAGCGTCCCGGGCCAAGCTGTAGGACACGGGCTGATGATATTGCTGTAATCGGGCGGCGCATGGTCATCGTGGTTGTAGACGCAATTCCGGAACTGCACTGAGATGAGATTTCTCATTCGTTTTCGGTTGAGATGGCAAGCTGACCTCATCGTACCAGTGTACGGATCGAGGACCCTTCTTTTTCGTTGAGTCTCAACAAGCACCATTTAAACCACCTCACTGCCCCAATATGACCAAACCTCCGCCATGCTCTTGTGTAACTGAGTCTACCATTATTGCCAAGTCATTCAAAACAGATGCGCCACACCAAGCGTTCAAAATCGCCTACGTGAATGAAGCTTCCAACATTGTGAGCGATGCGGGGAAACAATCTGAAAAGGAACAACCACAAGCATAAGCAGCTGAGGCCAAGAAAATTAAAAAATCCGTGCAGGTACGAAAAAAGGACGCCGCTTCATCCAACCCGCGAACGAAGAAGAGAGTGCAAACCGTGACATCGCGGCCACATAATTCAAAACTGCAATACTCCGAAAAGAGAAACACGCTACGAGCCAAAGTGATTAAAGGGTGCCCAAAGAGCGGGATTGTCGTGGTTTCGGCTGCGGACACTCATTACTGCCTTGCGCAAAGTGTATGCCACCGCATCTTTACGCTCGTCCCGAGAGTACGTCGAAAGCTCCTCACCCACTTCAATGGCTTCTTCAAGCACCCAAGAATCCTCAAAATGATGATACAGCTGGGTTAAAACTCTTGCGAGACCCTGCATGTTGTAGAATTGATCAGGGATGTTTTCCGGTGTCGTGTCTACTACGTGCCGCATTGCTTCCACAGATTTGTCAAGGTCCTCTTTGCGGCCGAGGCGTCGGTATTTGGTAAGATACAGACTATTGAGTAAATGATCCATGTCTTGCTTCTGTAGGTTTCCGTTTGGCGCTTGGTGCCTGACTTCGGTGACCTTTTGAATTGCGAGTTGGATATTGTTGAGATCGCCAGTCTGATCGTAGCGAGTTTTCAGGAGGTGCGCCTAGACGTAAGCTATCCGTGTTTGCATCCGATCATCGCCAGATGCTAGGTCGGTTGATTAATGTAGGAGCTTTTCTGATTCTTAGAAGTCCATTACGTTTTTAAAGATGTTGAATCGCGTAGCAAGCGCCGCTCCGAGCTTAAGGAGCGCATCCGATCGATGTTGATCTCCAACTTGTAACAATCTCAAAACCTCTTTTCGATTGCTAATCGACTTGTTGAGAAGCTCTTTCTCACCCGTCCGGCCATGCAGCATGCTCTGTAGATCGCCCAGACGTTGTAAGGCGAAAATATGTGCCTCCTCATTATTAGCTCCAGTTAAAAATGTGGCTTCTTTGAAAGTCTCGAGAGCTTTGTGGAGACCTTGATCATCGACGGTGTGTTGGTATCGTAACCCTAGCAATGTGCCGAGTGATGAGAGCAGAAGCGGGTCGACAGGGCCATCCGACGTGTCATCGGTGATTACATCTTCGACAGATGCGATGGCACGGTCTAGGGCAAGAGGATCGTTTGTCTCCTGGTACTCTGTGAGAATATTGTGTACCCTCGCACGCTTACTCTTTGCGAAGAGGTCATTGAGACTGTCGATCGTGGAGGCAGCTAATTGTTGAAGTTCTCGCAAGGAGCCGAGTAATGCGTGTCCTTCCTCGATGCTTTCCGTCCAGTCGGTGTTTCCACATTTCTCAATTTTCCGGTGCATATCTTCGTAGCGCACCCGATCATCCGCATGAGCTTCAGATTCCATCGCCTTCCTCGAGAATTCGGCTGCAGCTTTAAGATCTTGTTCGTCTCCACTGCGATCAAATAGCATCTGCGAAGAACGTGATAGAACACCGGTAACTCCTCACGGCCATCTGGAATCGCGGTCAAGGCCATACATATTTGTTCGATTTATTCAGAAAGAGCCTCGTTCGAACCGGACAGGTCGGAGCAATCGGCGGGAATCTCCCCAACCGCCTGCGACAAGGATTCCTTCTCCTAGGACAACTTGCGCACAATTCGATGGCCATGACCATTGTCCGATTGCAATACCTTGGGTGCGTTGATTTGATCGGCTTTCTTCGCACGGAACCTGGCGCATACCATGGTGGCAAGAGTAATCGAAAAGTCGCCGACGTAGGCGGCGTCCGGTGGAGCCGTGTTTAACTTTTCCTGGACAGTGCTGATCGCTTCATCCAGGTGATAAATGTCTCCGCTGAGTTTGAACTGTTCAAATCGTTCTAGTGCAAGCTCATGCCAGAGGAGTGGTGCGCTCGGATCGTCATCATCGAGACTGGTGATGAATTTGACAAGGTCCATCGCTTGTGTTTCGTGATCTTCGATCGTGTCAAGCTAGGGTCCTTCGCATCGACGGTGATCGAAGCCTGGTTGAGCTATCTGATCCGAAAGGGCCTATCCCCTTCGAAGGAGCGTCGGCTTTTCCTACCACCAAAGCTCTATATCGGTAGACGGCAGCCTATCCGACGGGTAATGAAGCAGTCCGACACCGACTCGAACAGTCCAAGTACCTACGTCCGAGCTCTCCAGACGATCGCGAGAGGCCATTGGTCCGAACCACCAAAGAGGGTGGAGTGCTTCGCGCGTACGACAGCACTGGGACACGCCTCGCGTCAAGTCGACTCAACAAGGACAGCCAAGCGACAGCCGCAAGAAAGGTCGTCAGAAGTGCAGAGCGATATGCTTGAGGGAATCACATGCTTACCCTCTAGGGTGGGAGTGGGCTAGAAGCTCTTTAGTATGAGCTTTAAGTGACTATTGGGCTTGTGTAAGGTGGACGGCCTGCAGAGCTGCTTAGCGACGGCAACGCTAGTCTCGCGGAAGGAGACAGAATCTACATTTCTCTGCACAACCGTGGGCACCGTATCGTGTACGTGTCTGTCTTCGATGTCACCCCCACAGGAGATATCTCCCTGATATCTCGACAAGGCGAGACAGGTATCCCGATCGCGGCAGAGCAGGTGTCCAGGATTGGCGAAAGCGCCTTCTCTATGCTGACCGGCTTGGGGATATCTTGGCCAGAATCTGTCCCAAAACGTGGCAGATTGAGCGAGACGCTCGTCATCGTCATCACCAGTGATCCTGTCGATTTACGACATCTCGAAGGCCCGGGTGCTGAGGCCCGGAGCTACGACCAGGACAGATCGCAGCTGGAGATGATTGCGCACCATCTGGCCGCTGGAGGAGGACGACCGGTTCAGTCTGAGCGTGCTCTCGCGTCTGTTCATACGAAGTGCTTCGTTTTTCTTTCTCGCGTGACGCAGTGGCGCAAGGCTAGACGTGTCAGTTGTACACTTTTCCTTAATGGCAAAGACTCTTCTCCCAAAGAAGCGAAAGGCCTTTTCTCTCATTAAAGCAAACCCCCTTTGTCGAGTTCACTGTATTGTCAAATGATCTATTTAACATGTTTGAGACATCAGGGTTTACGTAAGATCCTCTCATGCACCGTGACGTGGCTATGCTGCAGATCCGTACCTACAAAAATTCCCTTCTCAGCTGCATACCCGGCCATCCAACCCTCATCACCAAAGACTCTCTCTCCCTCTCTCTTCCCCTCTCCCAAACCTTGAAACTCCGACACAAGCCATGACGGGTACCAACATCCTCCTAACCCACGTCCTTCCCGCCGACGCCGTCTCCCTCGGCCGCCTCGTCCTCAACATCCACCACCCAGAACAAGATTTCCATCAATCCGCGGACCCAATCCCCACCGACATCCTCACTCAACACCTCCACGACTTCCAGCACACCCTCGCCACCAGCGCCGACACGGTTTTCACCGCCTACCTCACCGCCCTCCTCTCCGGCGGCCGCAGCACGCAGCACGAGTCCAAGATCAGCCTCGCCACAGCGACCTGCACGACGCGCCAGCTGCTCAACTCCAGCGCGTACCTGACGCAGCTCTGCGAAACGCGCCCGGCCCGGTTTTGGCTGGAGCGCGCGATCAGGCGTTCGCAGGACGTCTTCCTCGTGACGGGGACGAAGACGGTTGTGGACGCGAGCGTGGAGGACGAGGTTTCGCGTGGGGGCGAGTGGCGGGGGAAAGCCGTGGCGCCGATGGGGATGGCTGCTGCGGGGATGGGCGTGCCCGTGGCGGTCGACGGGGGCGTGCCAGATGTCGGGTTGGAAGCGAATAGGGCGCGGACGGTGGCGGAGAGTAAGAGCTTCACGGCGCCCGGGGAGCAGGTTTTCGCGGTGCAGTACCGGAAGTTGCGATTTGGGCGGTTTGCGAGGAAGAAGGACGTGGATGATGCGAGGCCGGAGGAGGGGAGTCGGTGGGAGATGTATCTGGGTGGGAGGGGCGAGGGTGCGGAGGAGGAGGAGGGGGAGCAGGTTGTTAGCGTTGAGGTGGGTGATGAGGTGCAGGAGGCTGACCTTGGTCGTGTTTCGTATGGAGACGTCGATATGGGTGGTGAGAAGTTTGTGTATCCGACAGTCTGAGTACTTGTGGGATGGCCTTTTGCCTCAGGGAGGCGAGCTGGGGGTATGCACCTGTTACTCCGAGTTCTTTCATCCAATCTTTGGATCATACTGAAGTAAAATGAGACGGCGCTGAAATATGGAAGGAATTCAAGCATCATTCACCCTCTGTTCGGGCTCTCGAACCGTTCGCTTCAATCATGACATGGATTGAACGTTAAATAAGTTTCAGATACAATTTTGAATATAAATAAGATATAGAAAAAATATGAATGACTGTTCCGGAGCGAGTATGGAAACTTGTAGGAATGAATGGGCAGACAAGAACAAAGAAGACGTAGGAGACTCCACCAACGAAGCAGGTTGAGCTAACCCACATTCCGAAAAATTGGACCGCAAAAATTGATAACCAAGTAGGAGAACCCTGACATGCTATTCCACTCCCCTATAGCCCATTCATATAAGCAAGCCTGTTGCCCAAGGAAGCGTATCGGTGGACACTGCCTCGAAGTTGTCTGCAAAGGATCCCAGAAGCTTGATGTAGTCCGAATCATCCCCGAGCGCTTTGGGTGCTCTCAATCCATGCAAGTAGCATTCGCCGATCAGCTGAAACTCTCGCTCATCGCCTTGGCGTTTTGGTCTCAGCACGTACGGGACAGCCGACCCGTAAATTATGCAGATGACATCTTCAGCTTCGGCTTCGAGAGGGCACAGAGCGAAGGACCTTTGCGTCCTCCCCAGCTTGCGCCCGATTCTGAATTCGTGGACGGAAGCGGCGATGAACTCAGAATCCGAGGCTTCCAGGCTTTGGGTGAGATCGTTCCAGAAGTCATCGCAGCTCGTGGTGCGTATGCAAGCGTCGTGATCAGAGTTGGCGCGATTGAGGACATCTGGAAATGGTTGGCAAGGCTCTCGCAAGTCTTGCTGGATGCTGAATCTCTGGACCGGTAGAAGCTGGATGCTAAGCGCCATCTTGGTGCTGGAAGGTCCACTGTGTAAGATTTCTGCAACTCTCCCGCTGGTACTGTGCGACGCTGGCCTCCAAACGTCGAGACTGAACATGGGAGTGGATTTCCGGAGATCGGGAACCCAGGAGGGCAAGTCGATGTGGGGAAACCGTTGATGTCGCTGGAAGCTTGGGTCGTCCGCTGGAAGCCAGTCATACGAGGTAAAAAAGCCGGCTTGGAAAAAGTCCTGGGCATGTTGTCCAGCATTATTAGACTTCCTCGCTCCACCCGTCATTTTCGAGAGCTTCGTGGCTTCAAAATAATTGAAGATTGCGCTCTCCATCTCGTTATCATTAAACCTTCTCACTTTCTCGATGCATTCGATTGTGATTTCATCCAAGTGCGTGAAGTTCCGGCTGCTTTCTGTGATATCGTATGGATTATAGAACTCATGATCTGTGATGACGAAAATCAAATCTTCAATCTTCGTACAATGTTGGGAAGTACTTTTCGGATGCAAATGTGCATATCCATGGGTCTCTTCACGCTCTATTCCGGGAAAGAGCTTGGAAAGGATGGGCGGGAGCACTATCCACGGTTGTCTTTCGTCTTTGGTGGACTTCCTGGGTAAGAACGAGGAGGATGGCAGCATCCATGAAGGATTCCAGCCGAGCGGAAAACCGCCAGCCTCTACTTTCGTCTTTTCAACATCGACCGGTGCGGCTCTCCGAATCATCATCTTGACTCTGCGACCCCCTAGAAGAGGGACTTGGTAGCCACGTTCGAGCACCTCATCAATATCTGGATCTGACTCTCTCTGAATGTCAATCGCCTGTTTGATCCACAAAGCAAACTTATCCAAGTTGCTATTAGAGCGCCACCACATCCCTGGATCATATCCGTCTATCGCCCTTGAAAGCCGTAGCATGCACGGAATATCGGGAAGCCGGTGTGAAGCTCTCACTTTGCTGTCGTCGTCGAACAGGTTCTCCAAATCAAGCTCTTGGAAGTTGGACACGGTCTCGGAAACCTTTAGGAGCTCGCCGTCGTCCAGCGGGTACGTTCCATCTTGACCGGATACGGTATGTGCAAGGAGTTTGAACCATTGTCTCAGGCGTTTACCTATTGACATTGACACCTCGAACTTCTTTGATTTTTCATTCACCCGCGACGCCAAAATCCGATCCATGGAATGAAAGGCATCACGCAAGGTTTGAGCCGAGTTGGCCTCTCTGCCAACTTCTGACAGAATCTCCAACTGCGAGGTGGCCGTGATAATGCATTCGGTCATTTCGGTGTAGACGGTTTCTACAGCTTTCATGTAGTCTGGAGATATGCCGAGCTTCGAGCGATCGTTGAACAGGCCGAGAAGAGCATAGACCTTGTCTCGTGGATCTGAACTGGAGCAGTTTCGGGCAGCGTTGATGAGGGAGCCAAGGTCTTGAAACGGCGTCATGGTCCCTGGAGCGAGGTTAAGAATGGTAGGAACGAGTCCGTTGCGGTTCAGTGGCGATAAACCGAAGCTGGAAATGGAGTGTAATGAGAGCATGTTCCAGTTGAAACGATGTGAGCCAATCGCAACAGTAGCTTTTCTTGCGCTTGCGAGCTCCTGTAGGACCCACGCACGAGAAAACCATGGCAGAGAGATAAAATCCGTCATCCCAGCCTGCATCATGTCGATTGTGTTTGGGATTGGCTGTTTCTTGGAGAGATGATTCAGTAGCTGGATGGCCGTCGAGGGGGTGCCGGACAACGATCCAAGATGAACTATGACTTGTCGAGCTTGAGTGTAGATCCTCTGCATCAACTTGACTTGGTGGTTCTTTTCGTGTATACTCTCTTGATCAATACAGATTGCATCAATCCAGAGAGATCTCTTCCCGGTGGTATATCGGAGATCTCTGAGTGCCGCTGCACACGTCAAGGTAACTCTCAGTATTCCAGAGTTTTGGCAGATGATTTGCTCGGTGAAGCGTGGCTCGCCCCAAAAGTACGAGACTGCCTCGTAATCGGGTTTTTGGTCGAGGTCGACACGGAGGATCTCGCAGAACAGTGCATCCTGACCTTGGCCCGGATGGAGCCGGATCAAGCGCATCTCCGATGACGAGCGGAGCGCTTCATACTCGCAACATTCCTGGGAAAGACTTAGGAAAGAATGGCGACGGGGTGATTCGGCTCCGATACCTCATCCAGCCGGCCCATGCAGTTGAAACACAACACTCGCCCCAGGTCGTCCACCCAACGATCCGGCTTCCGGCAAGAACAATTAATTACCGCACTTTCCTTTGTTTTCTCTGCCATGGCGGGGTGGCACTCGTGGTTCGGGAGGCAATCAATGGCGGTGTCCAGCGTGATGGTGAAACGGCGAGGCTGCTGCCCCTCTTTGAACGAGCGGACGCGGCGCAGCTGCCAAGAGATTTTAGGCAGCTGGATGCAAGGTTGACGGCGGATCCAGCTCCGATTCGCTGATTTGTAATAAAAGAGGACCATGATAAGCCTGTGCCCCACATAGAGAAAACAAGCAATCAGCGCGCGTGCTTAACAAGGCTGCGGTGTATGGGGCAACATGTTAAGACGTTGCGGCGTAGTTCTGAATGTCTATAGCAGTGAGGCAACCCTTTCGTCTTAGCAGCCGTTGCCTTCACCTTGTTTTGCGCACTCCTCAGTTCGGTCTCGGAGCGGGTGTAAACTCAATGTGTGTGGCTTGGCGCTGCCGGACTCGGGGCGCAAATACCCAGCCGAAGTAGGAAGAGCGGCCGGCCTTTTTGTATCCAGACATCGCTGGAGGATTCTGTAGCCTGCGGTACTACAGGCAAGCTGTTTCAGTGGATGGTAATCATTGAATTGGCCGTGTCGAGCGAAGGGGAGACGACCTTGGGGTACGCTTTATACATTGCTTGGATGACTAAGCCAACTTCAATATTGCAACATAACCGTGTGCAAGGCTGAGCCCACTCGTCTCAGCTCCTTGCCGGTCAGGCATTTCAACCCACAGCGCACATCTACCGGAGCTGAACGCTAGCCATAATCTGCCCCTGATAACATCAAAGAATGAGCTGCCAGAACTAGGGCCGACGGGCCCATAAAACATCCCGGATACGAGCGGTAAGTGGTTTGCGTAGGGTCGAGAGCTCACTCATGTTAACTTTGGCTTACATCAACATGGCAGTGTTAAACATTACCCTAGACTTTGGGAGCTAGCTCACGGCCATATCGTCCCTTGACAAACACGGTCTGCTATACGTACACGTGCTGGCTACAGGGTGCGCTGGCGGCCTCGTCATCCCAATGCTCACCCTTCATCGATCCTTGGACGAACAGAGGTCCCAAGACAGTATACCTGCCAGATCCGTCCCCAGCATCCCGTAGAAGCATCTGCACTGGTACACCACGCACGAGCGTTATCCTGCCATCCCCAAGCATTGTTTGCGGCCCGGAACCAATGTAGCCGGTCGAATTGATGAAGAGATTCCTCCTTGCCGTGGCGAGCCTGCCACAACATCGATTGAAATATGCGACGGCGCGAGGATCTTTCGAAACTTCCGAAACAACTTCACTGATTGTTTTCGGGTCGATGGGTCCGGACAACGTATGAAATCTGTCGAGGTTGCTCGCCAGAATGCGGTAGAGCTTGCTGAACCCCACACTGTCTACCGTGAAAGCCTCTGAGTCTCCTGTAACGCGACCTTGCAGTACGGAAAAGACGGCAGTAGACATCGGCAAGTAGGCTGGGGCCACCGGAGCCTCCCTTTGCATG
Source organism: Diplodia mutila (assembly GCA_022560015.1). Taxonomy (NCBI): domain Eukaryota; kingdom Fungi; phylum Ascomycota; class Dothideomycetes; order Botryosphaeriales; family Botryosphaeriaceae; genus Diplodia; species Diplodia mutila. Next base: position 40,792 of record JAFISB010000183.1, read on the forward strand.
AGGGAAAGCCAGAGAAGGATCGTCGAGACGTGGTCGTGGAGTCTCTCGGTATTCGTGTCATCCAGAGTGTTCGTCGGTTCGATCATTCCTACAGGCCGAGAGCGGAAGGTCGTTGTGCCACGCCATTGAACTTGTACTGTCAGTTCGTTTCCGCATGCGCTAACGTTGGTGCTTGCTGTACGCGGCAACACCTCGTCTTTGTGTGGAAACCTGGCAGCTGATGCGCTGTAGGGGCTCTCGCCGCTGAAGTATTGCGGATCAAGCCAGCATGAGCCCCAGTCATTAAAACCTGGAACCCAAGTCGGTTGGCCCTGCAATGTCCTCCTTCTTTCAGTCCCGCTGTTCATAAGCATGCGTATCATGCCGCTACGCCAGCGGATGATTTGGAGGAAAAATTAATGATAAATATCACTTGGTTCTCTTTGATATTCAGGATCAGACAGGGCCGCTCCAAGCCCATTGAGCACACCACGAAAAGCGTATACTTTGTCTTTCTGGTCACTGGCAATGCGGTCGCGAAGTGCTCCTACTATTGCACTCAGAACCATGTCTGGATGTTCGGGAGATGACGAGCGCGCGGTGCGGCTTTCGGTGCTGGACATGCTGATGCTGGTTTCGTTCCTTCTAAATGACGTTCTGTCGTGCTTTACGAACCAGGAAATGGTCCAAAGGAGAAGAGAAAAGAAGGCTTCCACCACCGTTATCAACAATATTGATAAATGAAAGGGTCTCCCCCCACCAAAAAGAAAAGCGACGAATTGAACGGATGCTGCGAGCAAAATGAAGCGAGTTGGTACACGCCTGTCAGAGAATGATGAGGTTGGAACCTCGGGGTCGAGGAGTATGTTCTGATATCCATGCGATTGATTCCTGACGGGACGATTACTCGACGGGATTGGACGCGAGTAGTTGTGCCACAGGTCAAGCAGGAGACACCAATCGCGGAAGGATGCTGGAATGGTAGCTATTCCCTCGAGAGGTCTGCAGCGGTGGTATCCCTGGGTGAACCGCATACCGCGTAGGAACGTGGCCCATGAAATGGATTTTTCTCCACACATGATGGATGCATTCCTTGATAGGATAACTTCCTGAAGGGTCCAAGCTCTGCGCATCCAGACTCGGTTCAAGAGATTTTCCAGTGCCTCTACATCGTAGATAGAGTCCATCACTTGAGAAAACGGCAGCGCGTCGTTGTAACCACAAAATCGAAGTATTAATTGTCCCCAATACCCCGAGGAATTTTTATCGAATTGCAGGACCCAGTGGAGAAACCCTTTGCAACTCGATCGTTAGGTAATCGCATTACTGAAGTTGTATCTAACTTACCTCTGGCCGCACTCTAGTATTCTTCAAGATAGACTCGGATGCAAAATCGTAGTTTCCCAAGTAGTATGTGCTGTCTGCCATTTGTAGCAGGAAGGAGGTATTCCTGGGCGTCTAATTTCCGTTCATATCTTGACACATCTCAAAGGTAGTCCATTGCTGTGTCTGATTCGTCATTGCCCTGCCCGAGCCAGACACGAACCACTTCTGCCTGCGCATATATATCCTCCATTTGCCCAACCTGGCGATTTTTTCCCTCGTCATCATCTTGGTTGATGCAAATGGCATCGACCCACGCGGTAACAATGCGAAACTGCTTGCGAAAGCGGATCAGGGCATCCTTACAGTTCGTGGCGATTTCCAGACCCCATGTAGAACCATTACATTTATCTAGCGTTATCGAGATAGTATCTCTGGGTCTTGAATATTCGCCCCACACGTACGATAGAGCTGCGAACTTGACACTGTCAGCCAGCGCGACCAGTCGAAGTGTGCCAATCAGGGGCGCCGGATCGGAAACCGTTGCACCAGGCGCGCGGGCTGGCTTGATGTCGAGGACACGGATGTACCCATCTGGGACTGGCAAGTGGCCATAAACGCTGGGACGTTCGGGCGAGCTCAGAGGCTCCATATCGACTTGGTGAGGAGCTGTGGCCGTGGCGAGGCGTAGCTAACAATGATGCTCGGAACAAAAGCAGTGGCAAATAGAGAACAAGCTTCAGAGTTGTGAATCGCTGGCTCTGTTCCGAGCGTATGATTGCAGGAATGTGAGAAACGAAAAGAGGCGCGACTGCTAAGGACTCTGAATCCGGGTGGTCGGGCCAGACTTTGAGGGGGCCAGATTTTTTCCCAAGTTTCCGATTGCGAGAAGGCCGAGGTTTCTGCAGAAATCAACGCATGCTTCAAGGTCCCTTCAACTTCATGGGGAACGGGTAAACTGCTGCTTAGCGATGGCTGGGTCAAGCGGGGCGTACTTGCATGCTGCGTCGCCAATCACCCTCAGCCCTCACGAGGCTGTATTGGTTTGACAGTGGTCCCACATACCCCGCCTCATCCTTCTTTCTCTGTTCCTTGCTCCCGGAACTTTGCCCATTGCTGTATGGGTCTTCCCCCCTCCCATGCGCGACCAGTGCTGGCGCCGTCCCGCCCGGACTGCGCCAACACCTACCGTCAATCCCCAGCTCGACGCGCGCTGCCCGCTGCAGACGAGCTCCTTAGCATTTTTGACGAGGCACACTACTCGTTGCACGCCACAGTCGTCCCGATGATCGTGCTGCAGAGGCCAATCTGGCCCACGTGATAGTCCCACATCCCCGTCGTTGTCGTGCAGGCCCTCGGGGTCCGACTCACATTGATGAGCTTTATGGGCCCTCCAGAACAGATGTGGGGTAGGGACGACGCCTACGCTGGTCGCAGCGGGGCCAGCCGGTCCGTTAGTGCCATCACATGCAGAAGTGGGGTTGTCGTCGTCGGACCAGTGGGCCATTGCATGGCATAGCGGACCGTTCCGGAAGATGGGCTTTCGGGGTTCTCCGTCAAGGCCGCTGTATAGGAGAGAGTACTGTTGGAGCGGCTCGCACCGCTGCAGGATGTATGCTCACTGGGCGTGGGTGGTCGGAGAGGTTGATTGGGTAGGGTAATCGACGATGCAGTTGACTGCTGCCCAGCTTAATGCGCCGACCATCTTTTGTCTCAAGGTCATCCAGGTAGCAAAGCCTTTCTTGGGGTTGTCGACATCCACAGTTGAGAGCACAGACAAGTTGGGAATGCTCCACACCCGTCGAACCAAATCCCAGATCACCAGTGTTGTGCGGGCTCTCTCCAGCCGTCCGCTTACACTTGTCGTAGTACCAGCAGTTATGGGGCATGGACCCGTCTGCCATCCTTGAAGGCGGGCAGGCGCTCCCGCTACGCATCCGTGTACGGGTAAGTATCCGACAGAACCGCACCGTGTTGTGTTTTTTCCCCCTTCTCCTTGACGGCATCAAGGATGGAAGTGAAGGACGTACACCCCAGTCCCCTCTATGGCTTTCTTCAGTGACACGGAGTATCAAGCATCCCCGTCCGACCAGAGCGTCAGGCATCGTGTGAGCAAAACGGCCGAACGGTATCCGCGGCCCGAACAGCCCAGAGCTGCTGAGATAGGTCGGTGAAGGAGTCGATTCATTGTTGAGGCAGACTAAGCAGGCGAGAGTGCAGTGGTCTGGTATATGCAGCACACGACCTGGATCTGATTTTCAAGCACGACATGAATAATGGACGAGAGCGAGAGGAACACGGAAGTGGAAACTACCGTCACGTAATTGGTAGTGCATCCGTACACCCACATGTCCACCGTTGTTTGAGGACTTGTGGCAACCCCCAGCTGCGAGGGTTCATTCGCCCGGGATGCAAGCCCATTTGTGTGTGTCCTGTTCCCCGCCTCGACGGTTGCCGAAACATCACGTCACTTAGACCACCTGCTGCTTCTCCTCCCTCCTTATTATGTTCCCCTCTTCTGCGTCATGAGCTCACCGCAGCAGGCCTCGAGGCCGTCGTCGAAATCGTTCAGCAACGGAAACAGCCGCCGAATGTTCCATTCCCCATCGCCGGTGAGAATCAACAAAAGCTGTGTGTTGCACGGTCCGGGTACTGAGAGCGAGGTAACCAACAAGCAGAGCAGCAGCAGCGGCAGAACAGCTGTTGGCGCGGGAGAAGACGATGGAGAAGCCGGGTTCGAATCGTGAGTATGTGCGCGTCTTTCGTGGTCAAATCCCTCATTCGCATCCTATCTCTCTCTTCCTCCATCCCTCCGAACAAGCCTATGCCGACCACACGTGATAGTTTCTTCAATTTCTCCGAGACTCTCGTCCAGTTCCTCGGCCAACACTTCTTCACCATGCGCCCAGAGCTGCAACCCATTAATCCGAACAATTTCCTAAGGAAGGGATGACTTATGGGAGTATGTCTCTTTTTGAAGATACCATGAGCGACGATGACGCCAAGGTCGTCCGTCTTAAAGTCGTGAATGAGAGGGAGCTGTGGGATACGAAGCCGAAGCATGTGGCGAAACTATTCGAGGCGGTACTACCGCGGCAGATGACGGCATCTTCATCAGGTCTTCTTCAGCTGGGGTCGACCTGGTGGCGTACTGGGTTTTCTTTTGTTCGTGGTTTAGTGTTGCTGTTTTTATGCAATTGCTGATAGTTTCTACTCTCGCCAGAGCTTACCGTGCGGGAACGCGCGATAATCCAAACTGTGTAGTGCCCCTTGATATTGTACTCTTGTAGGGTTCATCGTACCCAATTTGATTACTGAGATTCCAAAATCGTGAGAGCTGAATAGACTGTCTTAGGCCAAATATGGATCTAGTGATTTTCCAACAGTGTTGAATTACTATGCCTGGAGGAACTGTGGGGATAGCATGGTAGTCGCGAAGAGACAAGACGCTTGGTACGCTCGCGTAATACGTTATAGCTAGTACTAAGGATAGGTGCGTTCTGTTACTAGCTATAGTAAGATGGATCCGTATAAGGAAAAGAGCGATCTAAAGAGAGGCAAAAGATAGTGATGTGAAGAGGGAAAGAGAAACATAATAACGAAACAACGACGCCGTTAACAACTATTTCAGTCGTAGAGCCTTGGCGCAATCTTCAATCAGACCGTCATTATCCTTGATATACTTCTCCGTCATTTGCTCAAAAGCCTTCAGCTTTTCCACATCATCCAAATCCCCGACTTCCCTCCAGTTCTTGAGATGCAGCACTTCCTCCTTCCAAAACTCCCACCACGCCGGTACTTCATTCCACTCCGGAATCAGCTCGCCGACATTCAGCCGCCAGTACTTCTTCTTGATCGGCTTCGGGGCGAACGCGTCGAGGAGCCCGTTGAACAGGCCATGCGTAATCTCCGAGTTTGTGGCGATGCCGGCCCACCTTTCCTGCTGCTTGCGGAAGGAAACCAATTTTGTTTTGGGGCCTTCTTTGTTGGAAGGTATGCCCGTGCCAATACTAAGAAAGCACGCGGTCTCTCTGGAGGCGCCGTAGACGCCGAGAACCTCCGTCCAGAGCCTGCATCGACACTGTCAGAAAGGGAAAGAAATCACATGGCATTGGAGAACGGGACGCGACGAACCATCCGAGTGGGTTGTTGGCGCCGAGACCGCCGTCGATGAACTTGTACTTGCCCACTTTCATGGGTGAGAAGTAGTACGGCGCGGCGGACGTTGCCCGTGCCGCTTCCCAGATCTTGACGTTGGGGAGGAGTGACTTCTTGTACGTGTTCTTGTACGAGCGCATGAACACAGGCTCGCGGTTGTTCGGCGCGTCAGCTCGCATGGCCAGGACAAATCTAGACAGTATCAGGCGTCGGTCTTGGATGTAGCTGCACGGGAATAGCACGTACATCTTGCAGCGGTGGCCATCTTTCTCGTCGTTGTCATCTTCCAAGAGGTTCACGTCGTCCGCATTCTTCCCAAGCTTGTCTTTGATGAGATCTTTGACGATGCCGCTGAAATCGACGGAACTGTACATCTCATCCTTGATCGTCAATCCAAGGTAATGTCCGTAGCCGAACAATCCCTTGTCGAAGATTGTCTTCATGAATTTCCTGTAGGCCTCGATGCACTCCTGGACGCTCATGCGGAGACGACCCAGCATGATAGCGATTAACCTATGCATAGTCAGCAAACGAATCAATGCAAAGAGTACGGACCTTACCCGCCGGTGCTTGTACCGCCAATCATATCAAACACTTCGCACGGCTTCTTGTCCGGGGCATATTTCTCCATCACGGCCTCGAGTAGCATCAGAGACGAAAGGCCGCGGACTCCACCACCATCTTTACAGCAGTCAGCATCTCCAGGATGTCAATAAGGAGGAGGTGTTACCGAAAGATAGCACCCTTAGCGGAGGCTCTCCAGCACCCTTCCCAACCGCATTTGCGGTGTTGAAGCCCGGCGGTAGCTCGGGCTCAAAGTCGGATTCAGTAGCATTGTTGACTTCAGAGAGGGCTCCCTGCATGCTGTTGATCTTGGAAACGATTGGGTCGTACTGGATAGGCTTCCGATCGACTAGCGACGAGGTCAGAAATGCGACACGAGTGAACAGCAGCCCCTGGTATATACCTACCTTTCTGGTCACCGATGTCGATGACGAGGTATCCATTCTTCGCGGTGATGCTCCATTGGGAAAAGCGAGCGCATAGACGCACGGCGATGACATTGCCTTCCTACAGTAAAGTGTCAATTCGTTCTGGCGGCGACTATACGATTCATACTAACCTCGAGCAAACCGAGGAAGTCGCGTCTCTCGTCGAAGACCTCACCGCCGAGCCACCTGAACTTGGAAGATTCCAACTCATTCATATGGCTGGTCCAAACGAGTTCAACATCATTCTCAGTCTTTCTGGGAGAGGAGGCCGATCGGTTGTCCAGGATGGCAAGCTCGAGCCATGTCCAGTTACCTGCGTTTCTGTCGTCACAGAAGGCCTGGTCATGGGACTCTGCGAAAAGCTTGAGTGCACGGATTCTGCTGATCGTGTCGGTTGTGATCGGCTGACGCAGAGTTAGCTTTGTCTACGTGCGGTAGGAAATAACAGAACGTACAGGGGACTTGAACCAAATCTTGGCCTCAATTTCACCGCTGGTCGCCCTGACGTAGGCCTCCTCGGTGTGCTTGATGATGTAGCGGTCGGAGGGGATGGGAGATTCCTGCGATGGCAGATCGCGGAGGCTTGTGACACTTCCCTCGGTGAGGTGATTGAGTGGATGCATCTTGGTTGCTGTGTCTGAGCAGTAACAAGCATATCAGGTCTCGGTCGGCTTGTGGCAGCCTTATATGTTGCTCGGTTCATCGGAGCCCAGCCTTTACCGATCAATTCAAAAGGGAACGTCATGAATAGCACGGTTCCACGAGCGAGGAGGAGTGAACGGAGATCCCGGATGCGTACACGTCACGGCTCAGCTGCTCTTCATTCAACAAATGTTAAAACCCCAATAGAATTGCGCAGACACTTATCAAATCCTCTTCTGGTGAATGGTACGTCATTTTTGTTATCGTTGTGTAAGGGAATCAAGCGATTTGCGTGATTTTTTCAGGGCGCGAAACAGTACGACGTTACCCATATAAATTAACTTCGGTCTCGCCGACGCACATAAACACCAAAACAGTGTACTCTTGCATGCCAACGACAACGCTATACGCACGAAGCGATACATTTGGGATCAAGATCGTCGATCACAGCTTAGATTTGATTATGCCTAGACGGTTGGACCCGATCGGACACCCCGCTTTGACCGGTCAGTGGGGGGGTGTGCATCTCTCCAATGCGTGGATCGCCCACGATATTATGTGGAGAAATGCACCGCTGGCGGCTGCGGGCCCGAGCTTGTTTGTACTAGGCGAGGCGGCCATCAAGTCGCCGACGCGTGGAGAGGAGGGAGGACGTAGGTACAGCGCACACTCCCCTTGTCCGTCACCGCAACAGAGACAAAAAGAGGGGCGCAAAAAGAAAAGGGAAAAATGAAAAGTCACCGCCCGGGAATTGAACACCGGGTCCTCCTCCGACCGCTGTCAAACCAATGCAGACTATGTCCAGGCCTTACTTGACACGCCAGAAGCGGCTCTACCAACTGAGCTAGCGATGATGGAAGAAGCCGCGGCTTGGATGATATATATAGTAACCGGTGTTCTCTGTCGATGTCACATGCTCCAGAGGATACATCGTTCCCCACTACCATCCCGACGGGCGGGAAGGCTGGCACTGCAAGAGCCGCCGTCCATCCCCAACCGCGACGGCAGCGCGCTACTCCCACACACCTTGCTATCCGCAACCCACCCAACTGCCCGCGCTGCCGCCGCCAACTCCCAGCCACGGTCGACCGCGGATTTTCGCCATCCGTGCCTCTGCCACCGCCGCCCCCAATATATCCAGCGTGGGATTCAACATCCTGATCAGCTCCAGCCGCACCCCTGCAATACGTCACCTTGCCCATTACAAGCAACCACCACCGTGCGAACACGGAGGATCTGTGGATGCAACCAGCCCGCCGTCGCGGAGGTCAACGCCGCTAGCCATCGCCCGACGCTTATGCTTTCTATCTCTCTCTCTCTCTCTTTCTCCCACGTGCATATCCTCGTGGGCCTTTGCTGATGATGCAGCTCTGTCTGTCTATTTGCCCCCACAGCGACGGACGGCGGCAGGCAAACAGTAGCGACTCACTCATCGGCCCCCGCCTTCGTCCCCGTCTCCACCGCCAAAGTGCCAACCGTCCATTTCTCCTCCTCACGATCGTCCTCGATCGGCTCCCATAGGGCTTTCATCGATCAGGCCATGCCATACCATGCAGCGCTTCCTTCCTTCCGTACCCCGGAGCCGACGGCGCGCGGTAGGTGAGGTTGGCGGCGGTAGAGCGGGATGGGCGTTGCGTGCCGTGTTAGCTGTGGGTGGAGCGACATGGGGGGGTGGGGTCGAGATTGGTGGCTTTTTGGGGGTAGCGAAAGTACGAGAACAGTTTTGTACAGGTCAGTCAACATCAATATAGACTTTGCCAAGAACGCTAAGCTTCCCACTACCACGTCCGCGTCCCATCTCAACCGGACACACTTCCGGATGCGGGAAAGGCGTCGTCTCGGCGTAAGCACCCAAACACGACTGCTAGTGCTTCCTCCTCGTCGGTCGCATATACCGCCCCACCACCGCATCAGTGCTCATCCATCCCATCCCCCCCTCCCGCCGCCGGTGGCTTATACATCACCCCATTCGTCCACGCTCTCACAGCCTCCGGATTCTTGCACTGCCGATGCAGCATCCCCACACCGTCCGTCTGATTGCGCGATCCGTCGTCGTTGACGATGTTGGGCCACTCGACGCTCAAGTCGGCGCTGCACTGCACGCCCTGAACGAGGTACGCGAAGCAGTGCAAGGCGTGCTCGTAGCCCAGCTGCTCTTGCACTACCTCCTTCGCTGCGTCGAGAGAGCCGGCTTCGATGGCGGTGATGAGGGTCCAGTAGGAGTCGCGTATCATTCTCTGCACGCCGTGCCTCGTTAGCTATTACAGATGACTCGATCACCATGTTCATGATCATCGTCTTTGTGAAAAGCTTAGAGGAAATACGGAGGGGGATGAAGGAAAGAAGCGGACGAAATTGAACGGAACGGAACGCACGCACCAAACAATGCAACTGATGATACATCGACACGGAAAACCGCTGGATGCCGTCGCCCAGACCCAGTTCCGGAGCGGGCACGCCGGGCGGTAAGTCGTAGTCCTGCGGGTTCGGGATGACGACGTAGCCGTTTGCATGATGCCGGCCGCCGACTGATGAGGAAAAGATCGAACTTCCGGTCAGCAGAAAGGACACCATTCAGCCGTCAAAATAATCTCGAAGGACGTACGAGGCATGAGCGCGTTCCACGCCGCGTCCCCCTCCGCGCTGCCGAGCCGACCAAACAGTTCCCGTCGCGCCTCGAAGACGACGGTCGTGAGCGGCATCGTCGGGGCGAATTCTTTCACCGTGGCGGCGGATGGTGGCAAGAAGCAGGGGTGCGAGCGGGCCTCGGCGAGGAGGAGGAAGGCGGTATTCGTCGTCAAGACACCGGAGAGCAGGCCGGCGAGAAACCAGATGTGACGTTGTCCTTGGCGTCGGTTTCGCGGCGGTGGGGCATCTTGTTCGTCGTCGCGGTTGATAACTTCTGGCTGCTTCCCGCTTCCGACGCCGTTGAGCGGGGCGTATCTGGTCGACGATGGTGACGATGGGGACCAGCGCGGCGGGATGAGGCTCAGTGGCATTGCTGGTGGTGGGGAATGTGAAGAGAGCTGTGTAGACGATGAGAGTTGGCGGCGGGATCCGTACTAATACTTGGTCGGAAGGTAGGTTGCATCGTTGGGCCCTTTGTTTCATGGGGCATCCCGGTCCGCTGGAGCGATGTCGGTGTAGATTCGATGTGCCCCACTGGAGGGCGAGCTGGTGTTGGCCGGTGAGTCAACGAATCACGCGCATTTGCGCCGGAGCTGCTGAGTCATCCGCCCCTTACGATTCTGGGCCTGAGTGCCGTACGATCGACCACTATCCGCTATATAAGTGTCTTGGATGGCCAGTGAATGAAGTAGTGATTGTTGTTTCTCCAGCGCCCCACAGCTGGCGAGCCGTCAAGAGACGCCGTTGGCCGCGAAGCTTCCTGCATCAGGCAACCTGAAGCCGGTGTCGGAGTTGTACCAGGATCCGCGGCAGCCGCGGAGGTGCCACTTCAGGCAGGTCGACCGATGTAGCATCATATGCCGAGGCAGATCCTTAAACTTCACTATAGTTAAAGAAAGGAAGTTGCTTGTCGGGTATCCATTCTCAGCGTTGGTCATCGATTGACGGCGCGTAAAAAAATGACCACGCAATACTGAGATGCCAGCGATGGCCACAAGATGACATTGCTGTCATAGCATGACGAAGCTTTCTTGATATGACATAGCCGGTCAAGCTATGGCAGCGTCGCTTAAGACATGTCGATATGCCCAAAGCCGTCTTCATGTCCTTCAAAGATAAAGTTTCTGCGAGGAGATTCCAGGACCAAGGTCGTCATCACGTAATCAGCTAGACCATGTTGAGCTACTAGAGGAACGGGAAGCAAGGAGGGTATGGCCCGGTCCATACCCATCTCCGGTAGGACCGGTGGTCCAACGGAGACATCGAGCCAAAAAAGCTGTTCGAGTGACCTCGTGGTATTTGGCGGGCGGTACTATGAACGTTCAAGATCGCTCTTCCCGCTGCGAGAGATTTTGTCCGCCTCAAACCGCCAGCAAAACAGCAAGCAGCAATTTCCGGAAGCCTTCGCAAATGCCAGGCAGGCGAGCATTGCTGGTTGTCAGCCGGGGCTTTGCCATATACGTCTGACCCGGGTTACGCTGTCATCGGCGACACGCGAGGTCGTTGGCCAATGGACGAGGTACATCCAGCCAAGGATCCCGGTACGGGCTGGGCTGGATGGTTCTACAAAAAGACGAGACTCCACGTCCGGGAGGTGTCTCCGTATTCATGTGAAAAATCCCCTTGCGGCAACTCTAAATGGCAAGCCGGCCTTCCAACTCTTGGCCCCCCCAAGTGAAGCCAACAACGAGAAGTCCCGATAGAGCAGCTCGTTGCCAACTGCCCTACACCACCACTTCTATCTTCCGGCTAGCCGTCCAGGCCTGCGGCGCGGCGGCAGATCCGCCCCGGAACCGCGGCTGATCACGTCCTTGTGGACTGGACGCTGGGAAGAAAGAAGCCGCTGCCCATATAACTCCGGCATGCAGCCGCTCTGTACCAGCGTTTAGACGCTACTTTGTAGTGGAGGTGAGAGTGTCATGACGGTCATAGCTACTCACGCTCTCAGCGGATCCATCGCGGTCGCGGATAAAATCTCGTTTTGGGAGACAAATTGCCGGTGGGGGACGGAAATCCGTACTGAGCCACGCGTGGCCTTCTATCACGCGAGGAGGGGGGTGGACCTGTAGTGCGAGACACGCTGCTAAAGCGGTATCTTGCTTTTGGCAGACAGATATCCACTGAGGTTGGCCAAAGAGGTCTTGAGAAAGGTTCCTGGGAGCCCTCATCAGCGGTACCGCAACGATGGACGCGGAGGTGAAGTGAGACCTGGTTGATGTCGAAAACGGGCATGGAGCGTTGCTCCCCCTCGGTAGGGGCCATGTGTATTAAGCCAACGCGAGCGTCTCCAGAAGGAAACTCCCCTTCTCAGACGCTTCCGTTTCTTCTGACGTGGCGGGTGCCTCAGCCAGGTGAGACCCACGTGCGGAAACGCTTGCATTTTGGGCAGATCATTGTCGCAGGAGGTGGGACGATATGCACCCACATCGTTCCTTTAACTCTTGGGCACTGGCTCGTATCGAAACCTCATGAGTCAGCTTGCTGTGTGCCCTTGGAGACCCACACTGCGTTGGCTTGCACCCTTGGAGGGCCATATTGACTTCCGGTAGGTTGCTATTGCCATAGAATTTTGACATGGGCTGGAGATCAACAGGCTTTGAAAAACGGCCGAGACGGTCGATTGAGGAATAATTGTCACGTCATAATTAGCGACCAGTCTGGCGTCACTTACGTATTCGGGAGCAAAACAGTGAAGTGAACCGTCTCGTAGAGCGCCTTTGTTCAGTGATAGCGACAATGCATTTCCGGTCGAAATGAAATGCAAGAGTCTTTAATTTGTGGTAGCGGTGCTACAGAAGGCCCCGACAACAAAAGCCCAGAAAATGTTTTAGCAAGGTCTTCAGCTAGAGGCTTTAGCAAGAGTCTTCAGCAACGTGTTCGCGCCGCGGCAGATGCTCCATCTCCCGCCGATGCTGCCAAAACTCCCTGCACCATTGCTCCTAGCCTCTCTCCTCCACCACCAGTCAATCATTCCACCCCCCAGTGCGCAGCAACACCGCCACAAAAGTTACTTAACGCATTGGTGCCCGAAGTCCACCCTTATGGCTTCACCCTACTACCACCATCTTCCACAGACTTGCTCAGCCCATTCAGGACCCGTGATTACTTGGCGCCAGTTGCTTCCGAATTCACTCTCCCAGATTTTGGCGATCTCTTTAGCCACTTCCTTACTGACATCGCGCCAGTCATCTCTCTTGGTCTCCTGGTTGTGCCTCGCGAGGGTTGTGATATCGAAACGGTGTGCAGCCCACACACCTCTCTGTATGTTCCCATCGTAGTTCATGGAAGTGGATGTGCGGTCCGCGGTCCAGCATATGCGCGACAAGACGACTTCTCCGAAACCGATGTAGTCGATGTGAGGCCCGTGAATGTGCTCTAGCTCCAGCGCAATCGCCTCTAACCGTACGTATTCCTTTGTCGTCAAGTTCCGAAGGATCCAGGGTTGGTCTTTGGGGTAGAATGAGGAGAGATCCGGGTGAGCTTCCGCTAGCACTGGTGATCTATAGGACCCAAGTTGCCATTGGTAGTCTGTGTCAGGGTGCATGAGCTGGCGAAGGAATGTAGTGGGGATCGAGACCCGGTCGATGTCAGCAAACAAATCTTGGAAGTCCCAGAGAGTCATTAGTTGCCCGTCATCGTGGATCCAGTTCCGATGCTTAGCTCTCTCGTCATCGGTATACAAACCAGGAGGATAATCTCCAGCCTGTACGTATTGGCCTACGCAGACAATGCTTTGATTCGCCCAAAAGCCCAAGCATGACAGGATGTAGGCTCGGATGCGTCTCAGGCCGATGTTCCAGAAATACTGATTCGAGATGCAAAGGTCGAAGACGTCGACAATGTCAAGGTAGTCGAAGATGAGGTCGTGCAATTCGGTTGGGAGGTCCTGAATACCTGTGCGCTTGCGCTCAGCGTACGAAGAGTCAAGCTCACTGCCACGCTGCACTTTTGGTCTCTTCGAATCTCCGGTAGACTGCTCTTGCGGATCATCTCTTTTGCGCTTCGTAGACGCAGAACCAATAGAGAGGCCGTCGTCGCTGAAAGGCTGGGGGGTGTTTGGCCGCGCATCGTTGAGACTTGAGGATTGATTAGCTAGAAGCATGTCTGGAAGTGAGACTCTGAGCTTACGTCCAGTGTGCAGGCGGAACTGGAACAGCGAGTAGCTTCACAAGCGCCTCTGCTGAACCATCGAAGAGGATCTCCCCAATCTTTCCGGTAAAGGTCATAACCTTCTCCGCCCCAGGAGCCATTATGATGAAGGACTGACCCATGCTGGAGATGGCGCAGCAAGTCAAACATGGAAAGAACGAGCAGCAAGGCGTCGTTCGCCGCGATGTGGCGGGAGCGCAATGAGAGGGCGTCGGTGTTGCAGCATGAGCAAAGGTCAGCGGAAGGTGCGACATCCTCCGACCCTAGGATTAATTCGGGTTAGCGCAGCCCTCCGCTGGCGCCGAGGCTATACCGGAACAGCCCCGAAGAATTGGCGCCTAGCGGCCGACTCGCCACCTCCATCTTTCTCGGCCGCGTCTGCACGGTAGCGTCATTACTTAAACCCCACAACATCCTGCCACACCACTCGACCGCGGACACACACGACCAACAGCCTCCATCCCCGCCGCCCATGGCGCTCACCGAGATGCAGCTGGAGGTCATCAACCAACATCCTCTCGAGAGTCATCTCGATGCCTTCCGCTCCAGCTTCCGATCCACTTACCCACGCATGAGCTCGCGCACTGTCGATCGCGTTGAGAAGATCGTCAGCGATGATAGTAAGCATGGCCGCACCCAGAATGGATCAAGCGCTAACGTTCCCTCCACGCAGCTGGCAAGAGCTTCGCCCTTGACTTGGTGAACAGGTTTCTGGTTCATCGCGCCGCCGCTCTTCTCCCGTTCTACGGCCAGAACAATGGCGCTCTTGTGGGCGATATCGCATCCCTCTACGCGCGGCTTACCACCGGCGAGGCCGACATAAAGCACACCGCCGGACTCCTCAGAGACGTTATGGCCAACAAGAAAGACCCTACGGTATGGGCGACCGTGTACAAGCTCATCGGTGACACGAAGGCGTCCTCTCCAATCCCCTCTCTCCGACCGCCGCATATAACGACGCCTCCTCGATCGGTACCACTGCCTTCGTTTCAGGAGACACCCACCGTCTTCCGCACGGGCAGCAGCATTCTCACGCAGGAATTGAGGAAAGACATAGACACTTTCCTGCAAGATGAGGTGCAAAGAAATCTCATCCTCGATCACCCAGGGATCTTCGATGCCTTTTACGGGCGTGTTGCGCAGCTCGCAGATGTTGCTGAGGCAGTCTTCAACGCGTGCAAAAGCTCGCATCCTCCCACGTACAATGAGGGCACTGGCTGGAAGGACTGGCCATCGGTCTGTTTCGAAAACGAGGTAGTGACCTTCCTGCGTGACCGGGTTGACCACTTTTTGGCGGCTGCGAAAGATCATGGCTACGTACCAGCCAAGCCTCGGCGGTTTATCGCGCGGCTGAGCCTACCCCTTGGCGGCTCCGTGGCGAAACGGAAACTCGACGTCGGCATCGCGAGCGGCATCTCTGATGATTCAGAAAACATGCCGTAGTCTCAAGTTCTAATACCTGGCGAGCTGAAGAGCAACCCTGACGCGAACAACTTATCTAAGATTCATTACGACATCGCGAGATATGCCCGGGAAGTCTTTGCTTCGCAAGACACACGACGCTTCGTGCTCGGCTTCACGCTGTGTGGTTCACTTATGCGGCTGTGGGAGTTCGACCGGCTTGGCTGTGTGAGTTCCATTTCCTTCGACATTCAAACCGATGGGCATAGGTTCGTGTCCGTAGTCCTTGGATGGCTGTGGATGAACGAACAAGAGCTTGGCTTCGATCCAACTATATCGGAAGACGACGACGGCAACAAGTACCTGCAAATTCAGAGGACCGGCAGGTCGAAACGAATTCGACTCGAGAAGGTCATTAGAAGGCAGCGCGCTATCGTTGGTCGGGCTACCACGTGTTGGGAGGGGTGGATCGACAGCGACAGCGACGACAAGGGCGATGGCGGCAGTGACGGTTCCCCCGAATTAGTTGTCGTGAAGGACTCGTGGGAATATGAAGACCGCCCGGAAGAAGGCCACTTGCTGCAAGATGCCACCACTGCCGGAGTCGACCACATCGCGCGGCACTACCACCACGAGACGGTACACGTGGGGGGATTCACCGACGACGTCATCAGCAACGTTCGCAAGGAGCTTGGTGCTGGAGGAAGACGCCCTTCCCAACCTGACGTCTCACAGGTAACCGCCACTCCCACTAGCAGCTCCAGCCAACAAAAGAGTGGAGGTGATAGCCGGGGTAGCAGCGGCACACTGAAACGGCCCTCAGGCCAAGCGCCGTTGTCGATACTGCCCCCTGTGAAGCGGCCACGTTCAAGCCGCTCGATACAGGCAGACCCCCAACCACTGCCGAATCGCGTCCATCGCCGTGTGATCATGCGGGACGTCGGGAAAAGCCTCTACTCTGCCAAGAGTCTCGAAGCTCTTTTGACGGGCCTTCTTGGCGGCCTAAAAGGTATGTCAATGCCCTGGACAAGTGTGATTTGGGCAGTCGGCCATGCTCACACAAAGCTACCAGGCCACGAGTCTCTAGTAGTCAAGGCGAACATCCTGCACCGAGATATATCTATTGGCAACGTTATGTTAAATGACGCCGAGGATGATGGCTTCCTCATCGACCACGATCTGGCCATCAAGATGGACCGCCAGGAGGCGTCCGGGGCCCCGAGCAAGACAGGGACCAAGGTCTTCATGGCGATAGGGCCTCTGTACGGCGAGCCCCACCTAACTGTGCACGACAGGGAGTCGTTTTTCTGGTTACTCCTGTGGATCAGCAGCCACTGGAACGGGCCTGGGAAATCGCTGACCAAATGTCCAACGTACGACCAGTGGAATCTCATGGAAACGGTGGCACTGGCGAAGCAAAAGATCGGCGTGGTGAATGAGGAGGACGGTTTCGCCGATGAGCTGAAAGTCACCTTGACAGCATTTTGCAAGCCTCTGCTCCCTTCCTTGCAAGAGCTGCGCACCATCGTCTTCCCCGGTGGATCCAGACGGCGGGGAGAAGACCCGGCGCTGTACAGGCAGATGGTCGCCGTACTGGAGAAGGCGAGGCAAAGTGTGTAATTCGGGGCAGTCGAATCCAATATCCGGACGTGGATGTGTGAATTAAACGCGAACAAATACGTCCGGCTATTGGATTCAACTGCCCACGTGGAGAAAAAGTATTGTAGCGTTCACGGTCAATGCAGAGGCTCAGAGGAAAGGCGAGGGACTGAAAGGGCGCTGAAAAGGAGCGCATTATACCCCACTTTTATAGGCAGTCGAATCCAATATCCAGACAAATATGTGTACTTTAAATGTGGATATATGCGTCCGGCTGTTTGATTCAGCTACCTATGGAGGAACGAAAAAGTGAAGCGTCGTCGGTTGGTGGGGAGGCGGATGGCTGGCCAGAAAAGCGCTCGAAAGGCTCCGTTGCACCACACATGTACGTAGTCAAATCCAACGTCTGGACGTAGATAGGTGTTTTAAGTGCGAACAAATGCGTTTCAACTACCCGTCCAGAGGGAAAGAGTATAGCGCGGCCCCGGTCGGTGTAGAGGCTTGGACAGACGGGCTCGATTTCTTTCTGTCACAATATGACACGGCTGGCAGTATAAGATGGCTGTCAGATACAACGGCTTTCACGATATGACGCGGCCGTCACAATATGACACGACTGTTACAAAATGACAGTTGTCACAACACGAAGCAATTTCCACAGCATAACACAGCTGTCACAACATGTCGGAGCTACTACAGCATGACGGGAATGCTGTGCTGCTATGCTAGGATAAAGGATGGAGGGGAAGGGGGTATCTGCAAGCCCTCACGAGAGCTTTTCTGCCACGATTCTCTTCTTCTAAACCTGTCTATGACTCTCCTTCCTTTCTGATACTTTGATCATCTCAACATGCTTCTACGTCTTCCGTTCCGTTCCGTCTGCTAAGCATTCACCCTTCTCCAGCCCTACCCACGCCTTTGATCGCACCGCGCTGCACCGCACCAGCCTTTCTCAGTTCTCGGGTCTGACAAAGGCCGCAGCTTCCTCCCCAACCCAGCCCAGCCAAACATCTCGCTTCATCAACGCCAGCCTACCTGCCTGCCTGCCCGAGTAAAGATAACGTCAAGATACAACAGCCTCGACACCCCACCCCCACGCACCCCGACTCATCTCCTCCTCACTCACTCCCCCTTCTCCCCTTCCTCGCCGCGAAACCGATACACCACATCCTCCATCCTCCCCTCGGGAAAAACATACAACCACCTCAACCCGCTCTCCGCGCCGCAAAACACCCCGTGCTCCGCATCCCCCGGTATCCACACCACCGTGCCCTCGCCCACGCTCCGCCTCTCCCCCTCGATCTCCACCTCGCCGCTGCCCGACAGGACGTAGTAGATCTCGGCTTGCTTGTGGCGGTGCAGCGCGAGCGAGCCGTCGGGCGGGCAGGTCGCGATGCCCGCGGTGAGGGAGTCCGTCGGCGTGGCGGGCGCGGTGAGGAGGGTGTGCCAGGTCGTGGTTCCGCGGGTCGGCTCGGGGAAGGAGGATGGTGGGGTTTGTTGTTGGATTTCGGCGGAGCGGAGGAAGAGTGGTTGTTGCTGAGGTGGGGGTGAGGCGGACATGGTGGAGGTGGTGGTGGCTGGCTGGCACAGTGGTGGGGGAAATCGATGCTGGACGAGGGAGAGTGAGGGGGGTTCTCGGCAGCGAGCAGTTGAGAGTTGGTGATGTCCGATGGTGGGACGTTGTTTCCCGGTGGCGGAGTATCTATATGCTTTGCGGAGGTTGCCATGACGTCAATTGCGTGAACTTGGGGGTTGGTTTATCCAGGCGCACAGCCTTGGTAGCGTGACTGGTATGATGTCTGGCTGCATAGTATGGTCTCGCAGCTGATTCATGAATTGACGCATTCAATGACGTTGGCTCGCATAATGCTGTCGAGTGACAGGACAACCCCGCTCCCCGGTTTCCCCCTCCCTGCCCCGCTCCCTGCTCCACCGCTGCCTACTTCCCCGCTCCCTGTTTCCCCGCTCCCTGCTCACCCGCCCCCTGCTCCCCCACTCTTGCAGTCCCTGCAACTCGCCTCGCGACTTCCTCAATCAAAGCTGCAGTCTGGTGTTCCACGGCGTAGCCTTGGTGTGTGTTGCTTAGCCGGGGAACCCTTGTGTCCAAGCTGTCATATTATGACAGCATGACCGCCGATCGCCATGCATCCAGCGCCGAGTATTTCCGCGGGGCGGAAGAGTTGCAGAAAGTTCTTGGCGCCATCTCGCGCTCCGCACCATCAGCAAAGCTTAATCCTCTTGGCCTCCCCATCCATCACGCTTGTGTTTACGATCAATTTTTTTTTTCAAACTCTCGCGTAACAGCAATGCTGAGAGGGTGGTCGGCGAACTGGCACGTCTTTCGAGACGGCAGCGATGCGTGTTGTCCCGTCGGTCATTCCCCAAAGCGCTTGTTTGTCACCGGCTCATCATCTCCGAACCGCCTCATTCCAACCGCGAGCAGGCAGAACCCCTGGCCCCGAAATAAAGAGAGCAGACGGGCACGAGGACCACAACGACATGACCGCCGGAGGCGGCTTTATACTTGCATTGTTCGCCAGTCTTTCATTTCTCCTCTTCGTTCTTTATCTACGTCCAAGCGCTCAGCCCGCCTCGTCGACAGCCTGCACGTCGGAGGTTGCGTACTCCAGCAGCACGCAGGTTGCCCGTGGCCATCTTCATCACTGTTCGCGACCGCCGCCTCTACGTGCAACAGCACAGTCGATCGGCGGCTGTCTGTCTTCCTCATCGATCCACTTTCTCGTGCTGCCCGGCCCTCCGTTGCGGTGCGTGCAAGTGTTGTTCTTTCCTTTTGCGCGGTAAGTGTCGGCTTTGGCTAGGACGATGAGACTATTTCTCGGCTGTGGTGATGGCTCGAGGTGATGGGGGACGCCCACCGTGGGAAATTGTAAACGGGGACGAAATTCTCGACCAGGTCTCCGATTTCATGGGCAGTGAAATGTCCGATTGTCGCGTCAACTGAGGTGATGGGATCACTGTGGCGAGAAAATGATGTGTTCTTGGCATGTGTGTCAGTGCGGTGGAGCGGCAGAAGTCGATTAACCGCAAAGACGGCCGCCGGCGACGGCCACTTGTCGATGCCTTTGATTTCGCCGCTAGAGCAATCAAGAACACTGGGTGGAGAGGGAATTGAATGGCAGGTAGTACTTGGAGTGCCAGGGCATTCTGCGATGATAGAATTGTAAATGAACGAAGGTATCGACCACGAAGAACCCATCAGCTTTAGTGAAAGTCGGTCTCGAAACGGAAGAAAGAAATGTTAAACCGCTGACCATGACTCCAAACATGGGCATGCCGCGTTTGGCTGCAGTCGGGCTGTGAAGCTTTACCCGCTGGGTCGCCCTTTTCACCAACACCCGCACATCCCTTCCCAGCTCATGCCAAAAAGGCTAACCGGTGACCTTGAATGAGCCGATGGCACAACTGGGAAGCTCGTATTAGTAAAAAAATGCTTCAATCACTGCATCTTCTTACCCAGGAGGAGGAACATGGCAGTTGCCTTGCTGGTATTCCGTCTTATCACCCGTGCAACCCTGGTCGCAGTAGGTAACAACACCTTGGCCCTCTTTCGCGGTGCTCTCAACCGTTAGAGATGCCTTCTCAGACGTGGTATGGTTCGACTTACGTCCAGCGAAGCTTTGGTCTGTTTCAAGCCTCTGCCAGTCTGTTCCGTACAGAGAGTTGAGGCAAGCACCCGTCGTGCCTGGTTCACTTTTTAGGTGTTAACTTTGTCGGTCAAAAAAGGAAATCGCATGAATGGGACTTACGGATCGTCAGCTGCCGCTGGATAGGTTGTTTCCGTGGTATCATGGTTGCAGTTGGTGCTCAAGTCTATCATGGTTAAAAATAGTTCAATTGAATAGAAATGCACAGCGTGTCCGTGTACTCACAGAAACGGTAGTTGAAGTCAGCGCGTTTAGCAAGTTTGGCAGCAGGTCCAGCCGCTGAAGGGGTGGAGAAGGAGAGGATAGAGAGGCTAAGAAGAGCGATGGATTTGAGGTTGAAATGCATAGTAAACCTGCTCTGACCTAGATATTGACTGGGTTTGAGTAGGATTGACCTCTACAGTTCGTGGAAGAGTGTGTCTGGGAACTGTGGGTTCTTATGGCGTGAGACTTTCTTGCTCTTTTATAGACATACTCTATTACTTATTGGACGCAAGTTATCATCGAGAATACGTACCGCCAGCCTTGCAGTCATCTATGATCTCCAATACTTGGTTGCCTTCGCCAGCCTTACAGTCAGCAACATGGCGACGATTTTTATTCCCAACCATATGACTGGCTACCCCGCTCTTGGCATTATTCAAATGTATTGGAGTACCCTTGAACGAGTGGATTGTATCCCAAGTCCGCGCGTTCACGGCGTAATGTGACCACTAACGATAGCTGGCTCGTATTTCATCGCGCGGCTCCCCACAATGCTTTCTTCTGTCCCGCACACTGACGCGTTCTAACCCAGAATCAGGCGTCGCGCATTGCAGCATGAGACGCCCAAATGGTCTGTCAATTGCCACGTCCATCAGCTCAGCCTTGTAGCGCGGAGCCAGAGCGCGCGTCGAACACGCACCAGTTTAGACGTGCGCCTGCACCTCGTCAGCTTCTCTGGAAGCAGATGCGCTGGTCCGGCCGGCATGGCCAACAACGGCCGAGTTGCCACCTGGCGCCACACATCAGCGCCCAAGTGGGAGAGCAGCGTGTCGGCCAAGGCAGCCACAGCCGTATTTGGCCGCCGTCCTTGGATCACAGCAGCGCACGTGAAGTGTCCTCATGCAGCTGGTTGCATTGGCAATGGCTTTGTGATTGCCGAGCCGAGGCACTGCCTCATGACCATCCTGTCAACGGAGGCATCCTTTTTTTTTTTTAAAAAAAAATAAAGCCGTCCTTAATGAGCCTTCTCGGTGGAGAGTTACGGCGGTGATGAATAGGGCGACCAATGGTAATGCAGACGAGCTGGGTCAGATGGCCATGTGGGAGGAAGATTCCGAGCTCTGGCATTCTGTAAAGGCTTAGCCCTTACCCACTGTACCACGCACGAGCAGGCCCTCCTGAGGGCAAAAGAGGTACTGGAATAAACTCAATCAAGGTTTATTCTGGCGTGGTCAATTAATATGTCATGTTCGTGGCACATTCACTGGACTCCAGCAAACATAGTTTGTGGTTAAAAAGGACGGGTTTTTGGGCATTGTATACATTGACGATTCTCAGCAAGAACAGCAAATTCGGAACGAGGTAAACAATCGCCAGAGTGCTGGAGTCGGAGGCAGGATATTGGCACTCTCTGTAGACCGTGGGATTAAATCTTACAGCAGCCTTCCGGCCACGCTATATGATCTCGTCGATCTTCACAAGTATATTGCGGCAGATCGGCATTATCAGATCTTTTATTCACATTCCAATTGGGCATTGCATTTGTTTCTCAGTAGAACGACGCCACGGAAGCGACAGCATAGCCTACTACCACGCACGGCTGACGTCGTCATCAGCTCCGGCGGCTTGATTCAAGGCGCGATAACATTGGGCGTAACGTTTAAAGACTTGTCACAAGTGTCGGGAGTCACAAGTCCACTATGCCGCCGAAGATGCGGTAGCGGAGTCTTACGATGGCCCAGGTGTAAATACTCCCACCGTTCCCTTACCTCAACGTTGTCCAGCCACTTCCCCAGACGGCAGACCTTTACACAAACTGAATGATTTATCCTCATATGGCATTGTCGTCACGGTGTGACCGGCTTGCCACGATATGAAACTGGCTTCTCAAGATATTTCCCAAGCTCGGATTCCGGAGTACGAGGAGCCCCTGCACTATAACGGACAAACATATGAATGTGGGGAAGTTCGTCTCAAGCACGGTATGCGAGATTCTTGAGCTTGCGCAGCTGCGCTCTCATAGTGTCGCCGATCTCCGATTCGTCCGACTCGGAAGTCTGCGAATTCGTATTGCACTTGCGATTGAGCGTGGAAGCTTAACACGCCAAATGCACGAGGTAACAGGTCTGCCCTTGCGACCGAAAGCATGAGGTGCAGGGGCATGAGGTGCCGGGGCATGAGCCCGGTTCATACCTTGCGCCCGGGGGTCTCAGGTGTGTCCTCGTATGCGTCGTGTGATAACGGAGGTAAAGGACAGACGGCAATTCAAAACAGAATAACATCCCGGTGTTGAACCATGATGGTCTGAAATCCCCGCATTACCCCCCACTTTCACTTCGTTTCTGGTAGTTCCGTTTAACGGACCTTCCTTTGTCGGTTAATCACTCCGTATATACAACGCACCTCGTATTTCGTATCGCGACGATCAAAGCGGGAGTGGGTGATAAATAAAGTGCTCATCGACCGAATGAACTGCACCTACCACAACGTTTCTCTCATAGCTCGATTAGAAGCCAGCAACGCACAATCATTATGACGACACAATTCTTCGCTTTGTTATTTTTTGCCAACAACCTGGCACGTCTGTCCTTGGCTTTTCCGACAGTTCGCCAAGCCGGCCAGGTTGGCGTACTTGACGTTCACATTCCGCCCAACAGGAACGACGACCAATACTACACCGTCAGCTTACCCGAGGTGCTCCAACGTACAGCTTCTTACACACTATGCTTAGGTCGACGTTGACTTCGATGGTCAAACCATTCCGGTCCTCATTGACACCGGCTCCGGAGATCTTTTCGTTGGATCAAACCAATGCAGCACGACCGATCCAACCAGTGGGTGCTACCTCAGCAGCGTTTACCAGATTAGTGTATGACTGTTTCGGCTCTTGATACTTTCCATCGCGCTGACAGGACATTGTAGAACGATACCGTTATCGTTGCAAACGAGACCTTCGGCACTGTCGTTGGCGTTGCGGGCGTAAATGGCAACCAGTCCATCATGCCAGTGGATGTTGGTGGCATTGCGGTTCCCGATCTGTCTACGCGTAGGTTCAATCCTTTTATTTCCATGTCTGGAAGCTAACAGAACCACCCAGCTCTCCTCTACTATGCGGGTCAAGGTGAATTCCAAAACGGTTCCTTTGGCGGAATCTTTGGTCTTTCTCCACGTAACCTCTCCCGCAACTATTACTTCTTTGAGCGGCTTCCTCCAGTCGATGTCATGATTACGGAGGGTCTTTTAGAGGAGCCCGTATTCTCGCTAACCTTGCCACGGCTGGGCGATCCTGACTCCACGTCTGGGAAATTGACATTCGGGGCCGTCGAAGACGTTGCCACCATCGGAGGAATTTCCTACAATGACATCATTGACACACCCAAGTAAGCTCCTCCCTCCACCATTCTGCAATACACAACAGGGCGTTGACAAACTCAAACCGCAGCTACGGCTACCCAGACGCTCCTCTCGCAACGCAGTCCTGGACGTCGCAGCTGATCGGCGTGCGCATGAACGGCGTCGAGATCAATCTCACCCAAGGCCGTAAGCATTTGCCCTCCAACCGCACCATTCACATCTCCCCGCCACCCCACTCCACCCCCCAGCCACACCCGCAACACACACCCTAGCTCACCATCATCGCCCTCCCTCCTTCCGTCCCAGTCATCGACGCCCAAAGCCGCTACATCAGCGCCTTCGACAGCGGCGGCCAGCAGATCCTCCTCCGCAACGACGACTTCAACGCCGTCGCCGCGCTCTTCGCCGGGCGGACCATCGTGCAGGAGGGCTTCGCCGTCTACTTCGAGTGCGCCGAGCCGCAGCTGCTCGAACTGAAGTTCGCCGACCACGACGACGACGACGGCGATCGCTGGTTCGCCGTCGACCCGCTCGACCTGATCATCCCGAGCGCGCACCCCGTCGTCAACGGCACGCAGATGTGCAGGTCCGCGCTGGGCACGTGGAACGGCGTGTTCGCGGATGCGATTCTCGGGGTGCCGTTCATGCGGAATGTGGTGGGGGTCTTTGATTACGGGACGGAGGACTTGTATAGCGTGCAGCCGCGGGTGGGGTTGGGGGGTTTGACGGATGGGGAGAGGGCGGTGGCGAGGTATGGGGGGTTGTATCGGGATAGGTTGCTGTGAGGGAGGGCGCGTGGGGGAAAGGTCTGGGTGGAGCGGAGCGGGTGGGACTGTATCTGCACGGGCATGTGACTTCGATGCAGCTTGTCTTTGCTCAGCTTTTGGGACGATCTCGCGGTGTATGTTGTGAAGCACTGTCACGAACACGCGCAGGGATACTCGGAGACAAATCAGTCGGATTCATGAATTGGATGTGGATCTCTCGAAGTGACTGGATGAAAGCTGAGAGCTTTATGTGGAACGCCATTTCGGGAAACAATGAGGTCAAGATTCCGACTTCGTCGTTGACCCCCTCGGCGGGTCCCAAAACGCACCGCGGCCAAAATTGACGATGACAAAAAAAGTACCACCACGTCTCCTCCTCAACCACCACATAGCCGCAACCGTCTCGCCAAACATAGAAAGCAGCCAGCCAGCATCGAGCTCTGTGTGCTACAGGGCGAGGCTGCTGTGAGCGGGCTACATGTGTGGGTGTAGCCATGTTCCCTTCCTCATCAAAGCGGCGGCCGCCCACCCGCTCGCTCTCCGGATCGAGCACCTACCAAACCGCCGAAACTTTCGTTCACCGTCGTCATTCTCCGCCCATGGAGAGAGCTATCCAGATATACAACTTCGTGTTTTCCATCCATCTGGCAGCTGCCAAACCGTAACGTCCGTCGTCGACACCATTCTCAGTGACGAAAACGGGCAGTCATGCTGCCTTACATCGTTCGCAAAGACTCGACCAACTTAGTATCCAGCAGCAAGGTCTCCGTGCGGCCTCGTGTCCAAGCTCTCTGTGCTACTTTTCGAGGATACCCACCTACGACGGACGGAAGAGGATCTACACACTATTCGCGTCGACCCACCGACTGGCTACCTCGACGCGGTAAGGCGTCCGCTAGAATGCATCCTCCACCGCATCGACGTTAAACAACTGGAGAGCTCCCACTCGACGTGTCCAAACCAAGGTCAGGCTCTCTGCCTGCCTGACACTGATAATAAACCAATGTGTCTCTCCACGTATGCTACGCGGTACTTTCTCATCGCTGATCTCTTTGTTCATGGAGGTCCGCTGACCGTCATGGTTCTACTCTCTACAGGCTTTGTGAGATGTCTCGTGTCGGAGATACTTAAGACACCTTGTTTGTCCGATTGCATCTTTCAGAAAACCCACCATGTCCCCGTGATTGCTTTATTCATGAATAGGCAGGCCGCACGACACGGCCACAAAGAGAACCCCGCATTAAGTACGCGTAGCCACCTCCGAACAACATCATTCAACCGACCCTAAAGGCGACAAAGAGCAGAAGCCAAGACCAGCAGACAACGAAAGCCCACCAACAAGAAAGCAAACACCATGGAGAAGCACACGACCGCAGATCACGGCGGAGCAGCATTATCTCGGAACGACGACGACGACGACGAGCAGACGACAACCATCATCCACCAAGCGCCCCCAGATCACATTCCCACAACCACAGCCACTCCTCCCCTCCCCAACCATCCCCCCGCCACCGGCCCCCTCCCACCCCACCGCCACCACGCGCTCTTCGCCGCCCTCACCGCCGCCAACAGCTCCACCCATCACTACCACCCGCGCCTCCCCCACCGCCTCGCCGCCCTCCTCGAAGACGTCACCACCACCAACCCCCACAGCCCTGCCACCAACACCACCTCCGCTGTCTGCCCCAAGACGCCGCTCGTAGAAAGCCGCGCATGGCAACTCCGCCAAAAACTCACGCTGCGCGACGGCGGCGGCCCGGACGCCGACGCGCGCTTCCTCGCCGCAGTGGGGATCGAGTGCGTGCTGTGGTACCACGGGCTGCTGAGCGTCGACGACGATGACGAGGACGAGGACGAGGACGGAGACGTGGCCGGCGAAGTCGGTGCCGGTGGCGGTGCCGCTGGTGGAGGAGGAGGAGGGGGGGAAAGAGACATCCGGACGGCGACGGTGCGGCGCGTCGAGGGCCTGCTCGCGCGGCTGCGGGACGAGCATCGCGTCGGGTTTCCGCTGACCGCGAAAGGGTGGGTGGAGGCTGACGGGAGCCGCGCGCCGCCGCCGCCGCCGCCGCAGATGACGATGGCGTGGGGGTGTTATGTCAGGCCGGCGAGCTGGAGGGAGAGGAGGAGGATGGAGATGGGTGGGAGGGTGCCGTAGAATGAGTAGGTGGGGGAGGAGAGGCGGCGGGATGAGATGGGGTGGGGTTGGGAAGGGGTTGTTGTGGGTCGCTATGTGTATTGTTGTAGACTTCTACCTCCGTGTGGAATTTGTTCTCTCTTCATTCGTGTCATACTGTGACCAGAAATGTTGATGCTTAACGAATTGCAAGTATTATACCACATGGCAGAAAGTAGATGAAGCAGAGGGAGTGGATTGGGAAGAAGTAAAAACTGCGGTGTGGTGTGGCCACAACGACAGCAGGCACTAGGGAGAAGGGGGCGGGGG
>JAFISB010000184.1:0-67686 GCA_022560015.1 Diplodia mutila
CCCCCCTCTCCCTCCTCTCCTTTCCCAAGGGTCCGCCTCCCCGCCACCGCTCTAGAAAGGGACCGATCCTTCCTAGGTAAATAGGAATGGTCGAGCCGGCGCTGGCCGGCGCCTCCTCTGCCACCATGGGCCTCTCGCGCGTCCTCGTTGTTGAAACCTTAATGGATTAACACTCGAAGGGACCTCACAGCTAGCAGAGATTATGTACACGAAGAGTGGGACTAAGCCCGATTGGGTCTTCTATTCTTGGTAAATACTATGTGCGGCTCTTCGATCTTCAACACTCGTCTACCATGTAGGCCGGGTATCCCGCGAGGTTGGTACGCGCCAGCTTGCGTAGTTCAAACAATCTGCCGAAAGGGACTGCTTGTTTGTGGTGAGTAGGTGGAAATTCCAAGAGGAGACGCGATGGTGGCCGGTCATTTCGGGAATAATGCCGTATGCCAGTTTTTTATTCTTCATGCAGTCGACCACGTCAGGATCCATTCTATCCTCTTCAGTCAGACTATTGAACCAGTCTGTGAAGGGAGTATCCCGGGTATTTGCGTCCAAAAAGCTAGCCGCAAGATGTTGTGGGTCGTTTTTTTTTGTTTGGCCTTTCTGTATTTGCTGTGTTTTTTTTTGGGGGTTATTACGAAAAACAACCGACATCTACTAGTTAATACCCAAACACCACCTGTAAAGACCAAGTACAACTCTTCTACCAAATTCTATACTTTTAAAAGCGCCATAAGCCTTTAACAACAACGAAATATAAGTATATTTATATAAATCTATTAGTAGCTAAGCTTTTAGATACCTTCTAAGATAAAAAATAGAAAAATTAGATATAAAAGTCGTTACTTATACGATATAAGAGCTGTACTTGGTCTTTATAGGTGGTGGTTGGGTATTTGTAGGAAGATGTGAGTTGCCGAAGGTAATTGCCCCCTTTTTTTTTTCTGTGTTCTTTAGATGTTTGTAATTTTTTTTGAGGTTATTACGCCTTTGGGTTTGTGTGTGTGTGGTTTTTTCTATACAGCCGTTTGGCTGTCCTGTTGCGTTTTTGGGTGTTCTGCATTTTTGTTTGCCTCCGGTCTCGCTGTTTACAGCTTATTCTTATCTGACGTCGAGACTACTGGGCTCCCTGCTCCTCTTCGTTCCGTTCTTTCTGTCTTTCTGTGAGTGCTGCTTCCAGTCTTCATGTCTGAGCAAGTACTGCAAGGTAAGTGCAGACCTCACAGCAAGTATCCACCAATGCCACGGCTCCATGAGACCCCCAGAAGTCAACATCACCAGTCATTTTGGGCCAATCCGCATAGAGAACGCTTGATACTAAGGAAGCAACGAAAACCTACACAGTCTTCGCCAATAGGTAGCGAAGGTAGACAGTACACCTCATACAGAAATTTTTGAGGCACTTCGGTGTGTGTTAATTGTCGCTGGTGATGACAATGCTGCCCTCGGTTATATCATCACCTCTACATCAGCCCGCAGCCCAGCTTCAGTCTTTTCTCTTTTCTGATGCGTCCATTCCGCAAAAGCTTACTCTGAGGCACGCGCCCTTTGATGACATCATTATCAGCCTTAACAACCGCCCCTTGAATGCCTTCCAACCACCAGGTACGTAGCCTCTTCCAGACCGCAATCCATGATTGCTTTTTCCCGCGAACCCGAGAGGAGATCACGCTACGAGTGCCACATGTCCGGCGTCCACCGCCAAAGCCGCCGTGGCTACACAGAATCGATCGGGGCGACGCGGGAATTCCTGGTCCGCATGCCACACCTCCACCCTCTCTCCTCCCCCTCCCTCGGCGAAAATGGCAAAACCCGGGATCGCAGACACACCACGCCAGACAATGTTGCTCGTCACGCGCATTACATGGCACACGGCAGACAACCCACACACCCGCACTTGCATATCGACCACAATCCTCCCACACTCATCCTGGTCAGCCACACCCGGAAGGTCCGCCAAAAGGTGCTGTCTCACTCTCACACCTTCCGCTTTCCTTCCTTCCACCACATCCCTGGCGCGGAATGGGTCGAAACGCGCTTATCGATCTGTGCGACCTCATCGTGCGACGGGCATATCCGAAAGCCAGGATTCGCCTGGGGTGGGCCGTTGATCCGATGGGGAGGGAGAGGGAAAAGCACACAAGATTGGTTTGTGGACCAAAAAAAAAGGAAAAAAGCGTCCCCGTGGGGTGGTGGCAACACAGAGATAGGGTGGTAGGTGGAGAAAAAACAGCAAAGGAAAATGAAAGAAAGGTGTTGCTTGTTCCACACACACACACACACACACATACTCACACTACTATCTCGCACACGCACACGCACATAGACCTACCTACGCGCTCACACAGTTCACACTGGCGGTACGACTGCAACGAAAGACGGATTTGTGCGCCAGTTGCTGTACGAGACTTTTGGCAAAAGAAAAAGTCCCACAGCTGGTAGGTCACCGGCTGAAGAGTGCCCCCCTTTTCGATGTTTCCCCTTTCTTCGATCGCTTGCACATGGGTGTCGCTGCTGCCGTGCATCTCTGAGCACCAGCTCCTTGGCATAAACTTCGATCAGTGACCGTATTGGCTCTTTTCTTTCAGCCAAATGAGACTTGAACCCATTGTATTCGGCGTTCTGCCCCGTTCACTTAACTTGGCGGCAAAGCGGCCAAATTTCCCCGAAAGGGAAAGAGAGTCAGTTGGGATTACCGTGCCGTGCCCGCGATGCTTACTCAATCTGCCCCGGTGGCTGATGATGCTGGGCTGAGGGAACGTTGCACGGATTATGAGCCGCAATGGACCGTGGCATGCATTCATTGGTCGCCTGCCGGTGGTGGCCACATTCTCCTCCCTTCCATCTTACATCTTAATTTCCTCCCCCGAACCCATAGCTCAATAGTAGGCGGGCCGGATGGCCGCTTTGCAATCTGGCACATATGGGGAAGGGGGGTTTCGGTTGTGGGCAGGAGTCTTGCATGTACATACGTGTTTGGAGCTGTCTTATTCTTTCTTTTTTTTTTTCTCCTTTTTCGGTTCCGTGGATATGAAGCAGTCTGTATGTTCTGCATTGTGCTCATGCACACGCAGACAGACCACAAACACACGCACACCGACCCGAATCCCGCGCTCCAGTCGGCGGCAGGCGGGTGTATGTACACATCAGCAACCTGTGACCACAGAATCAATAGATCCTGCGTTCTCAACGCGCTGCGCGCGCACGCAGGTCAGATCGATCGGACAGACACAGGGAAAAGGGTCGTCGGTTCTGCACGCTGCAAGATGGGTCGGTACGACAATGGCGGCGGAGTCGGGGCCGGCGGGCGCGGCGGTTAAGCAAGGACGGGGCGATCTGATTCGATTGAGAGTGAGTGGGAAAAGGCGGCGGAAACGGCGGTCTGGGTGAACGAGACGATCTGAATGGTTGGGAAGAAAGTGTTTGAGTTTCGCTTCGGCTCGCCCGCTCGACACAACAGAATGGCGGCGAGAACAAGCGATGCTAGTTACTACGGCTTCACATTCTGGCCTCTCACTCGCTCACTTACTCACCGCTCGACCCTTCACACCGCGACTTTCGAGACAAAGCGCGGGTCAGACGAAACCGCGCGACGTTGAGAATTGGTTCCTCGCAGGACGAAAACGATGAGACGAGAAGACGTGGTTGATCCAGCTTCGCTTCGCTTGGCAGGCGACGGCGGCAACTCGGGTCAGTCAATCCCGTCATTGGACCCTGATCCAAGCGCGTCATCGTTGATCTCCTGCACTCCCGCGATTTGACTCGCGCGCGCTTCGTGCTTCGGCCGCGGGGCACAACACCAATTCTCACCATCTCTCTGCACACCAACAAACCACCGCCCACCCCACCGCCGCCGCCCTTCCAATCCCTCTCCATTCTCAAACCACCGTCACACAATCGCCCACAATGTCGGCCGCCGACGCCAAGGTGCTCAAGACTGAGCCGCTGGTACGTCACCACCGCTGCTGCACCAAGCAGAAACGACAAGCAGCTCTCCGGCGCGTTATCCGATACGCATGCTAACCACCAATCGTTCGCTGCACAGGACCCCAAAGATGCCCGATGGGTGCGCCTGGTGAAGTACATACCGTCCACCCCACCACCGTGCCCCCATCCACGAGCTCTCACTCTCCCCCACCACCACCACCGCCAATCGACCACCCCTCACCACCGCAACCCTCCCATCCCACCCACACCACTAACAACAACCCTCCTTCCGCGGCGCACAGAACGACCTACACCGACCCCACCGCCACGACGCGCGACTGGGAATCCGCCGAGCGGCAGACGCGCCCCGCGGGCTCGCTCGTCGACGGCGTCGGCATCGTCGCCATCCTGCAGGCCCCGGGGGAGCCGCCCGCGCTGCTCCTGCAAAAGCAGTTCCGCCCGCCCGTCAACGCCGTGTGCGTCGAGGTGCCCGCGGGGCTCGTCGACGCGGGCGAGTCGCCCGCCGCGTGCGCGGTGCGCGAGCTGAAGGAGGAGACGGGCTACGAGGGCGACGTCGTGGCCGAGGGGTTCGGTGTGAGCCCGGTGATGTGGAACGGTGAGTCGTTTTTCCCCCCATCTCCCTTTTCCTTCCCGAGAAAAACCAAAAAAAAAAAACCGGTGGTGAAAGAAGGCGCGGGGAGGGGAGAGGGAGGGCGAGAGAGCTCGCACACACAAACTAACCTCCCCGGGAAACCCCAATGCTAGACCCCGGCTTCTGCAACACCAACCTCAACATGGTCCACGTCACCGTCGACATGACCAAGCCCGCCAACAGGGACCCCAAGCCCGAGCTCGAGGAGAACGAGTTCATCGAGTGCTTCACCGTCCCGCTCGCCGACCTCTACGCCCGCTGCCGCGAGCTCGAGCGCCAGGGCTACGCCATCGACGCCCGCGTCGGCACCCTGGCCGAGGGCATCGAGATCGCGAAGAGGCGGAAGCTCTGAATGAAAAAAAAAAAACGCCCGAGTTGATGATGAAAAGGAAAACGGAAAAGAGGGGACGATGATGGAGACTTCTGACTTCGTGATTAGAACTGCTGCTAGATGTCACCACCCGGTAGTGGTGGGAGAGGACGACATAGTGCACTGGATGAGAAGAACTCGTGGCATTTTGAGATGAATTCTTTCCATTTTTGCTTTTGATGCTGCACGGCAGCAATGACCTATTTAAAGCAGACCAGTTTTGTCTTCTACTGTTTCTGGAACAAGAGAAATAAATACCCAAGTCCAGTTTGTGTGCGAGAAGGTTTACCTCGAGCCTCTAGACAAAACATATGTAGTAGAGCCGAAAAAAGCATTGTCTGCCTCCACCAACGCCTACCAACCATTCGAAAGCCCAAATGATAGCTAATTTCTTCTTCTCATGTCACGGTTTCCCAGTTCTTTGATGATCTTGCCAAAACCCCAAATAAGAGAGACCCTTGTCATCCCAAGTTCGCACCATAACTTGCCCAATCCAAAAGCGAGATGATAGCTTTCATTCAAAAATCAACAAAGAGATTAGAAATCCTTGCCCTCGATGACGCCGTTGACGCCGTTGGCAGCGAGGTCAGCCTCGGCCAAGAGCTGCTTGGTGATCTGGGGAAGGCACTTGGAGCTGGCGGCGACGAAGCCCAGGTAAGGCCTGCTGGGGTCGAGTACGCGGCTGAGGTACTCGGGGTGGTACTGGACGCCGATGAAGAAGGGGTGGTCCTTGAGCTCGATGATCTCCATGCGCTCGCCCTTGTCGTCCTTGCCGACGAAGTTGAGGCCGCCCTTCTCGAGGCGCTCGATGTAGGCCGGGTTGACCTCGTACCGGTGACGGTGGCGTTCCAGGATCTGCGGGGCCTCGCCGTAGAGCGCGCGCAGCTTGCTCCACTCGGAACCGGGCTGGAAGAGGGTCGGGCGCAGACCGAGTCTCATGGTGCCGCCCATCGTCTCCTTGTCGATTTCAGGCATGAAGATGATGATCCGGTCCTCGGCCTTCGCGTCGAACTCCTCGGACGTTGCGCCCGTAATTCCGCAAATGTCGCGAGCGTACTCAATCACGGCTACCTGCATGCCCAGACAGACACCAAGGTAGGGGGTGCCGGCTTCGCGCGCCCACTTCGCAGCGGCCATCATGCCCTCAGTTCCGCGCTGCCCGAAGCCGCCGGGCACGAGGATTCCGGATGCAGTGCACACCTCGTGCCAAGCCTTGTGGAACCTGGCCGGGTCGCTCTGCCTCGTGGTCGGCTCCAGGTGCTCCGCATCGACCCAGATCAGGTTGAGCTTCTTCCTGCAACGCATCGCAGAGTGCTCAAGAGACTTGATGACGGAGAGATACGAGTCGTGGAGCTCGATGTACTTTCCGACAAGCGCGATGTTGACCGTTTCGAAGTGGTGGTCTTGCGTAACGGTTAGGTCCTTCCAGGTGTTCCAAATCTTCTCGCCCTTCTTGAGCATTGGTGCGGGGATGCTGAGAACATCGAGGTTCAAAGCCTTGCGCAGGAATTGAATCAGCCCTTGATCTTCCAGAAGCACGGGTACCTGGTAGATTGTGGGCATGTCGCGGACCGCGACCACCTGCTCAACATCGACTTGGCAGTGGTGCGCGATCTTCTCAATCGTGGAACGCTCGAGCGGGCGTTCGCAGCGGCAGGCAATCTAAATTGAAACGTCAATAAAACGGCGCCTACAGCTGAGCGGGTGACCGCGTACCAAGTCAGGGATCAGGCCCGCGCTGCGCACGCTTTTCACAGCGTGCTGCGTCGGCTTGGTCTTCTGCTCGCCGTTGATCGTCGGGACGTACGAGACATGGATGTTGAGGAAGTTGTTCTTGCCAGCGCGATGCCGCAGCTGGGTCAAAGCCTCCACGAACGGCATGCTCTCAATGTCACCGACCGTGCCACCCAGCTCAACAATGCAGACATCCGGCTCCTCGTTTGTGTCGTCAACGGGGATTTTGGAGACGCGCTCGATCCACGCCTGGATGGCATCGGTGATGTGCGGCACGACCTGCACCGTCTTGCCCAGGTAATCGCCGCGCCGCTCCTTCTCAATGACGTGCTGGTAGATTTTGCCGGTTGTGATGTTGTTCTCGCGCGTCAAGGTGATGTTCAAGTAACGCTCGTAGTTGCCCAGGTCGAGGTCGACTTCGCCGCCGTCGGAGAGCACGAACACCTCGCCGTGTCTGGGACTGGGTTACTGGATACTCGCATATCGGGGCTGCAAAGACGCGACATACTCCTTCGGGTTCATAGTCCCGGCGTCGACATTGAGGTACGGGTCGATCTTGATCGACGAGACGTGCACAGCCCGTCAGCATTTTCCCATACAACCAGAGCAGGCGCGTGCAAAGGACGCGCCCATGGCAGGCAACATATCTTCAATCCAATCGTCTTGAGCAGCAGGCCGGTCGACGAGGCTGCAGACAGACGCGTCAGTCGGGCGGTGCGGGCACGCGAGTTGCTTCCATGAGAGCTGTCATACCGATGATGCCCTTGCCGACGCCGCTAATCACACCTGCGCGCAGCTGTCAGCGCGCGCGCCCGCAAAAAGCGGCAGGGGACAGGTCGCATACCTCCGGACACCAGAACGTACTTCATTGTGAGTTGCTGTGAAACCAAGTGGTGCCTTTCCTGGCTGTTGCCAGGGGGAAAGAAAGAAAGGTCGAGGTGACGGCAACCGTCGCGAAAAAATATTGGTGGGGCCCTGCCGCGCGCGCTAGGGCTGGTGGAGCTTCCATGGGCGCGCCAGTCAGAAAAAAACCTTAAGGCACACGCCCCTGCTGCCTTACGCCAACTCGCCAACCGGACCTTTCGCCGCCCTGCTTTTTGCGTCCGCCTCTGCCAGGCCTGCATGCGAGCTATTTCTCGCAGTAGCGGGACGAGAGCCCAACATGCGGTGATGACGCGCCTGGCTGGCTCCCATCAGTCTGGACCGCTAGGACACTGACAGCTACCCGATGAGACGCGATGCATGCTAAACGCGGCGATCCTCGATGTGATAGCGCACAGCAGCATATGCGCGTCCAGCTCACACCTCGCCGTCCACTTCCGCTCATTTGCGTTGGAAATGCGACAAGTAGATTGACGACTATATAGCGACGACCACTATAAGCCCGGTGGGCCGCTTCGGATGCAATGCGCTGAAAAGCCGCGGCATGCTGTTCGGTCGTCATAAACGACGCGAAGGAGCAGTAGGATTATACATGCACGCGCGGTCCCATCGACTTTTAATTTGTCTGCATGGCCCCAGAGCAAGTCTGGCGCCCTTCACGCCCACGTTGAAGAACCGATGTGCTTCATCTCTTGCCGAGCTCTTCCCACCTGGCGCCGGAAGACAACATGGAGGAAGCAAAGCAGTCGCCTGAGAGGCATCACTTCAGATGTACTTCTGCTGTTCATGAATTGCAAGCTGCTTTATAAAGCTGACCAAAGTTTGGATAGTCCAAGCAAACGGGAAGGCCATAGTGAAACCAATTAAGAGCGCAGCCCCCATGTAGCAAACACCCGCACGCAAACCGCCCCATTTGCTATATGGTCATGTACAAGCTCCTGGCCTCCTACAACAATCTTCATGATTCATGCCATTCATGCCAGTTTCGTCCCTCGTCCCGATCGTCTCTCCAACTCTCCCCAGTGGGATATCGTCACAATACCCGAACAGGACGCGGGAAAACAAAAGTAGGTGCCGCATATGTAGCTGCCAGAATGCTACGTACCAATGCCCTTGCCGAAAGACGCGCACTCGTCAGAGGAGAATAGCTGGAAATCTTCGAACCCGTGCTGCACGCCAAATGGGAGATAATAGAAGGGTATTCCATGCCAGCTTTAATATGACCCACAGTATGCCCGTTTATCACCAAGTATTCCCTTGTAACAGTACTCCCGATTTTAGATACCAAGAACGACCCCCCCGTCTACTCCCTGCGCCGTTTGCGCCCTGAATGCGAATCGTTGTCACCATGGTCGTCTTCGTCGCTGATGTGGCTGGCTCGCCTCCTCGCCAGAGCCTTCTCATTACCCTTCTTGACCTGGATGTTGCATCCTTGCAACTTCAGCGCTCGCGTCAGCGCACTGCTGGGCCGCATTCCTGGGAAGTCCTTGGCAGTGTAGACCGTGAAGACCTCGCTCAACACTTCTGTTAGGATGGGCATCAGTCCTCCGACATGCAGGTTCATGGGATCGATGCGCATCAAGACGAAACGAAGCCGATATCTGCCGTGCGTGCGGCACGAAAGGTCGGGGAAGCAAAAGAAACAGCCTTCGACGTCGTGCTCGTCTTTGGCAACCGAGGGTGATGCGACTAGTTGGCCCATGAGGCGCCGGGTGGTTCTCCGGTCAGGCTGGATTAGTGCTGTCTCCTCGTTGGTTCCGTCGGCGTTCCAGAGCGTGCAATGCACAACGTTCAACGAATACCGCAACTCGTCCGGATCTGACTGCCCAGTTTTGGGGTCCGTCACCAGGAGCTGAATGATGGGCGGAGGGTCGATTACCCTCCGGTCACGCTCTCCAAACCCGCATGCACGGGCTGCAACTGGTTGTTGCCGCACCACGAGTTTGTACTCATATTGCCTTTAGAGCGATTAGCAGATTTGCAGTACTCAGCTGGATGGCGGAGCGTACGTCTTGTCCAGCTGTGGCCCACGGTAAGATGCACTCGGAACGATGCTGGGAGCGACGGCTACGGAAGGCGGAGGCGGGGGCGGAGGCCTCTGTGCGGGTGGAGGAGCCACAGGCTCAGCGTAAGTCGCAACCGATCCATAGGTGGACACAGATCCTCGATGGGAGTCAATTGATCCGCGGTATGAGGAGTTGCTTGGTGGATAGCTGGAAGTGTAGCTGGGGGATGGCAGCGGCTGGTAGGATTGCTGTCTCTGCGGAGGCGGTGGTGGAGGATTTGCCTGAGGCGGGTACACAGGCTCCGGGTGATGGATGGGACGAGGCTCGTCGGGATAGCGCGCCACCGGGCGGGGATGAGGGGCCCTGGTCTCTACCTGTGACCTCGGAGAAACCGTGCGACCATACTGCAGGGGAGGAGAGTAGGGAGGATCCGAGCGGGGCGGCGTGTAGGGATTCGAGGAAAGTAGCTTGTCGACAGGAGCGGCCGAGCGGACGTGTGGACGGTGCGGCTCAGGCCTGGACTGAGCGGGAGCGGGAGCGGAGACGGTGGAGAGAGTGGAGATGGAGGGCAAAGAGCGCTGAGAAGGCGAGAAGAAGGGCGGGAAGTCAGGTCGCACGGGATCCCGAGGCACGGAGAGGGGAGGGAGCTGGACGGGCTGGGGCAAGCGGCGGTAGGGGTCAAGGTAGGGCGGCGGAGGAAAGTGCGGGAGGTTCTGCGTCTCGGTCATGGCCATTTGGGTGGTGGTCTGGGAGAGGTTTGGAGGATGTATCGGCGACGGCGCTGGAGGTCGGGACATGCGTGTTATTAGTTGTCCGCAGCAGGACAGGATGCACGAAGCCGCATTGGGAGCTTCGCTCGTCGTTGGCCGTACCCGCAGACCAGAGTCGGTGAGCAGCGAGACAGTCGAAACAGCAGGCGACCCAAACGGTCCAGTGTGGCGGATACGGAGGTTAAAAGGCACGAGCGGGCCGCGGTGTCAAGGTTGTATCTGGATCGACATGGGCAGGCAGGAAGCTTCAGCGCGCGTCGGCTATGCTGGAGTCGAGGGCTGCTGGGATTTGTTCCAGGGATGCCAAAGCCTCACGCCAGACATTTGCGACAACCTGGGATGGCAGCGGCCGAGGCGTGGGCTTGACTCAGGCCGGGCTGCTCGATTGGCGGGGGCGCGGCGCGGCCAATGGGCCCTGGGGCGTCCTGCAGGCCGTGGGGAAGGGCTTGGGATGGGACGGTGGGCGGCAGGCGGGCGTTCCGGCGGCAGGTCAGGATATGCCGGGTTTTATCTGCGCGGCACACGGGCTAGCCTGATGCGCAAGGAGAGGTGCAGCTGATGGTGGTGATGCAGGCGCAGATGCGCATTTTCGTCGCGCATCGTCAAATAAGGCCCTTTCCCGGGTCAAACACAAACAGGCGGCCCCAGGTTTTGCGGCGCGACTGTTTCGCATCGGTGGGCGCTGCAGGTGTCACGCCCCAGCAATTTGTGAGCGCGCAGTTACATGCCAGCCGGCCTGCGAGGGCCCCCAGCCGCAAGGAGGCATGGCCGGCGGCCAGAAACTGGAATGCGGAATGGTCAACACGGTGCCGCCGTGCGCCCTCGTGCGACGCCGCTTGCCGGGCGCTGCAGGACGGGGGTCTGGCAACCAGGAATCGATCTGTCAACGGTCCCTTAGCTGCCGTTGACTGACGGCCAGATCTGCCCCACGCGTAGCTGCTTTCGCCGCCTCTTGCAGCCCCAAGCGGCCACGCCTGCCGCCCGCCTCCCATTCGGACGCCGCTGCGTCGCCGGTGCGACGCCTGCGCTGCGCGTATATAACACGCCCGCGCGCCCAAGGCCAGCAGAGCGCCAGCAGAGCGCCGCGGGCTGTCGGCGCGCAGGCGGCAGAATGCTTAAACTCGCGGAGCTGCAACTGAAGCCGCGGCCGCCATCCGCTCTGGGCGACGCCTGCTGCTTTCGCGTGGCGCCCTGCCGCTTTAGGGCGCGCGGCGATGAAAAGGGATGGCCGGCAGGGCTGGTCACCTCGCTTCCAGCGCTCCACCGCGCCAGCGCTTTCGATAGCGCCTGTGCGACGGGTCGCCTGTGGCGGTGATGTAAGTCTCATCCGCCAGGGAAAGATGCGAGCGCGCGGCCTTGGCGCTGAGATGTGTGTCTTGTCTTCGAGACACACCCGCTCCGCCCGCCGCCCTGCTGCTGCTTGATGATGCCGCCGCCCAGCGGGCGTGCCGGGGCATGCAGGGATACCGACGCTTAGGCCCGGCCGCCGATCAACGCCTCTGCCGCGAGACGAGATGGCCGGCAACAAGTCGCATTTTGGTGCTGGTGCACGCTTTCTCGCTTCCACCCGTGGACGCTAAGGCGGGCCTCTCGCCAACCTCATCCATCCCTCCACACCATGCTCCGCCGCGTCCGCATGCGTCCGCGAACGGCGACCCTGCCCGCTGCTCCCTGCGCCATGCTCCCTGATCACCGCCCTGGCCCCGGCACCTGCAAGGCGACGCACATCTCCGCCGCCGGGCGTCAGCCTGGATCCGTGGCCCGCGCGCACCAGGCTCCCATGTCTTATGACGGGCTTTTACGGTTTGGCTGCGTGCGCTCTGGGCCTAGGGCGTGCAGCTGTTGCCGGTGACCAGGACGCGACCCGGGAATGAGTCGAATTTCTCTCCGCTTGCGTAGCTCCTCGTAACCGGCCGCTGACCATGTTTATATCAGACAGGTCCGTTCATAGCTGTACCGGGTCGCTGGTTCCATTTCTTTTGCTCTGGCGTTCTGCCTCCCCTTTCCTCTTGCCTGTCCGCTGCTGGTACCCGCCTCGGCTGCCCGTCGCCGGCTAAATGCTGCCCGCTCTCGCCGCCCATTGGCGTGCTCGCCGCCAGGAGAGAGTGTTCCGCGGTGCGTAACCGTAGCATCAGCTCATTTCCAGCCTGAATCTGCGCATGGTTCGGTGGATCAGCAGGCCCGCTCCCCGGCCTGGCACAGCGTTCTAGAGCGCCGCGCAGCGGAGGGCTCCCTAGCACGGTCTCTGCTGCCGCCGAACAGCCGCCGAGGCAGCGACGAAGCTTGTATGACGCTGATAAGATGGGCCGAGCGAATCACCTCTGGGCAAGGCGATCGACGGCCAGGCACAAGCCACAGCAGCGTGACGATGCGGGGACGCTCGCGCGGGATGTGGCGAGGCGTTCGGGCCATTTCAGCACTGGCGCGAGCTTATTGCCATGAGTCGCGGCAGCCGACCATCAGGCAGCACGAGGACCAGGAACCAGGCTTCATCGACACCCGATGCCTCCAGCTGGTCTTCTTGCAGGTGCGGATCAGATAACGGCAACAACCCCTCGTGCACTAGGCTTGTCGTGCAGCTGTCTCGGGACCTCGGGCGGCGAACCAGCGCCCACCGGATGGCGAAAACCGCCTCCTGCCTCGGCGCCCCTGGCTGCCGGTATACGGCTGCTGGCTGACGGTTGATGGCTGCTGGCTGACGGCTTTGGCTGTTTGCGGGCCTGTCGGCGCTGGGCGACAGGCATTGCACAAGCGCTGGAAGAATCCGCAAGCGAGCCCCAATGCCTGGGTAGATGGAGTGTGGAGCAGCAGAGCTCCCTGCAGCTCTGGGCGCTGCTCTGGTGTGCCCGAGAAGGTTGCGACAGCGCCTCCAGATGGGCGCAGCCAATGCAACCATCAGGCCATTGCTTTGAGCACGGGTTGGCCAACGGACCTGGTTTCGAGCACACCACCGCAATTTCGCAGTGGTCGTCATGGCTGGCTAGTCAGCGGTTGGCAGCTTCTTCGCCTTCGTCCCCGGCCAATCACCGTCTACGCCGCACCCCAGGAATATCGCCCTGCCTTCTCGGGCAACACGGCGGCCACGCTGCACACTCACACCAACCCGGGCCGACTTCCTGAACGCGCGCAGATCTCCAGCGTCGAACGGAGCCATGTGAAGCCGGCGCTGCTCGCCGTTGAGCCGATCGCTCCGAAACTCCCAACGCAGAATCCATCTCGACCTTCCGTCCGCGTGCAAATGACGATCGTGGACGTAAAGAGGCCGAGCATGCTTTAGACTCCTGCTACTGCACGCAAGCTGACATCAAAGCACTTGAGACGACTTGGCAAAGAAGACCCGCACTCAGCGCGCGCGCTCATTGCCGCCTCAGGATCTGCGATCGCATCCTCATGCTTGGCTTTTCTTAACTCGGCGCATCGGAGAATGACAGCAGAGGCGGTGGCGCTGTGTCAAAATGCACGTCAGCCGCTCTGCCGCCCTTGACAAGCATCCGGGCACCCGGTGCGGTGATTGTGCCGCGGGCGATGCGCATTCATGCTCCAGCAAAGCTATTCCCAGTTTCCCACGTTTCTGAATGCACTCTTGCCATGGACCCACGGCACTATTGACAAAGGGCAACGCACCCACTTGTTCGACGACCTCCACTTCGCGCTGGTCCAAGGCGCCCCGCGCGATACCCACCCGGACTTGATTGAACATTGTCTCGGAGCGCCTACCACAACGGGAAATGTTCAAATACAATCCACGGAGATCGTCCGCACGGCGCGAAGTCCTAGCCGAAGAGTTAGGCCGTCTTCTCGCGTTAGACACCTAGATGGTTGTGAGTTGTGGGCCGGTACGAGCGCTTGTGCTGTCATCGATACTACACTACGTACACAGAAATCTAACGTGGAGGCGCCGAGCGCCGTTATCCGTTTTAGGAATCAGGGTCCGCATGGACTCGGGCCGGACCCTCCAACACTGTGGGTGCCAAAGAAATGCTATATCAGGCATCCAACATGAACTGATGTAGTCGTGAGTTGATCCGACAAACTAAGCCCACAGCCCATCTCTTGCCTCGGACTTCGATGGGAAATCTTTATTTCCAACCGCTTCACGCGATCACTTATTTCCGGCTGTCGACCACACCAGGCGCGAATCTCGAGCAGAGATATCTCACCCTTGTCCCATGTGGCAATGGATGGTCGAAAAAAGGTTCTAACGATCCTTCCAAGGTTATTCGATCTCCACAACCTAGCTTCTCCTTAGCACCGCCGAGCCGATCACGTCCTCGAGGACCGGATGCCCTTCTTACCTGATCGCCACTATCGTATAGCATGCAGCATTCTCATGCGCACCCTGTCTCCTACTATTCCCGGCATTGACACGAGGACATCGAGCACGTGACGATGAACCGGTACAATGACATCATACGTGCCTACAGACCCTGCTCACGCGTTCTGGTTGCAATGGAATTGAGCCTTCCCAAGAACCCACTTGCGCAGGGCGTTGGATCCTGCATATGTCCAGTCTTGGAACTCACATCTACGTCCGGGCACTTAGTTCAACCGACAACGCAGGGAGAACGTAGTGTCCTTTGCGGTGCACAGGATGATCGATTCTTTTGCAATCCACCACCACTATACCACGGCTCGACTATCAACGTTTGGCGAAATACGAACATCCACCAAACGGTGCGATCGACGCCTCCCGTACTGCAAACTCTCGTGGATGAGAGTCTTTTCTTTTCTTTTTTGGCTAACACGCGAGGTCCATATGCATCAGTCATCGAGGTGCAGACTGTGAGTATCTTGATTATTTTCAATCTCTTGACAACGGTTGGAGAGGATTGCCGGAGTCTGCTCCGCTCGAGCATTCAAGCCACCTGCTTTTCGTCGACTGTCTCCGCCACAAACCGGACTCGCCATGCACATTGATCCTGCCTTTCCTATCACGCTTCGCTTTGCTCGCTACGCGTTATTTGTTCGTCTCTGTAAGAGCCTAGAATTCCCTTTTGCAGCCGGCCTCGCCACGTCCCGTTCGCGGGAAGCGCTAGGGGCTGCACGTAAATTAGTCGCTCGTCACCGTTGAGTCCTTCAGCACTGTCGCACTGCGTCTGTGCGAAAGCTTTCGGCCGCACTTAGTACTGACCTCGCGTCAGACATGGGATGGTAACTTTGCACCGTCACAACCGCTCGAACCACCTTAACCCAGACCCTGTAGAGCTGCCATCACTCATGTTTTGCCTGTGACCCGGCACTTTTCGTCGGCTAGTCCTTGACTTTGTCGCGGATTTGTTGCAGTCGCTCTGGCCACATGTCGAATCAAGCCTCCTTTACAAAGTGGAGACGTTATTTGGGGCCAGAACACCGGGAGAAGACACGAGCACCAATAGCATCGTCCACGCCACCCTCGTCAGCGATTCTTGGACACAGGAGGAATCAAGCCACTTGCGGAGCGGCAGCGCTGTGCAGACGGAGGATCAGCCTACCCGCCAGAGCGGGGCTCGTTACCCGAGCACTTCTCATTTGACACACCAGCAAGCATGGTGGAGACCCGAGCACACCAGCAGCACTCCACACGGAATGCGCACGCCTCGCACACCCGAATACCCGGCCGCAGGGCCCGAATGAGGACAGGGGAAGCGGGAGCATCGGCGTCCAGAACGAATCGTCAGCAAACCGAGCAGCAACACCATTACTCGATCATTCGGTTTCCCGGCCGTGAAGCTTACCTGGCTTGGCCCACGGCTGTGGTGGGCCACGTCCTGATGGGGAAGGTAGCTTACATTTCCTTCCCACAGGGGCGGAAGGCCAAGCGCGTCGCTGTAACCATTGCTGCGAACAATTCAGGCTATAGCCAGCCCAGAGCTTATGCGCTTGATGATCGATGCCAAGCGATCATATGCACAGAATATTGAGCTGCTTGCGGCGCCTTTTCATGCTCTGCCTGCGCCTTCACGTCAGTCGGCAGCAACATCCCTTTCCATGCGAGCCACATTAATGCATAGTTACGGCTTTCGCTTCAGCCTCCTTCAAATCCGAGGCAACATCTCTACTTCATTCTGGTGGATGCTGCTGCTACCGTTTCATTCGACAGATCACGGCGCTGGGCAGGCAGTAGCGTCCATGCAATTTGCCCAACCCCCTGGCTTACCGACAGAACCTTTGGCTGTGACACTGCACGGTATCCGCCATGCTGCCAGTCATGCACACAGACCTCCCAGCTTATTGTGAGCAGTCCCATGCATGGATCGGCTCGGATGCGTGATTTCACAGATTGGGTAACAACCCGTACGGAATACGGCGGCGATTGTACAGCTTCACTCACTTACCACAGACTTCGCGGCCAGCGAAGAAAACGGAAGGGATGGGGACGGGTCCCCCAAATTCTGCGCAATGGTTTGTGTTCGGCTTTGCACCCCACGAGCTCTGCTGACTCTCGACGACGACGTTCGGGCTCATTCAAATCTTGTTATTCAAAAGCCTCACAGCATTATGGCGATCAGAGCCAAATCAGATACCCGAGCAAGCTCGCATATATATGTCGGTTCGGCTCGATGCTGCCGTAGCTACCTTGCCCACTCGATTCCCCTTATGGGCACACCCTGCATATTGGGGTCCTTTTCCGGAAACTTCCACCCACCCTCGCTCAATGGCCGTGGAAGCTTCCGTTCAATATGAGAAAAGCAACGTCTCTGTACTTGCTCCGGACAGATGGGTTGCGTGTACGCACCGTACAGCTGCCGTGCAGGGCTCACATGCAAAGCCCGGTTGATGCTGCAGCGTCACCTTGTCGACGGTACAAAGCCGATTGATGGATGTGTCAACAGGCA
Organism: Diplodia mutila; assembly: GCA_022560015.1. Lineage (NCBI taxonomy): Eukaryota > Fungi > Ascomycota > Dothideomycetes > Botryosphaeriales > Botryosphaeriaceae > Diplodia > Diplodia mutila. The sequence continues at coordinate 17,154 of JAFISB010000184.1, forward strand.
TTTTTAGACAGTGGGTCACGGCTACACCTGCATGGCGCCCCCATCACTGCCTCCTCATATATCCCACCCTAACAGCCTGACAGCCAACCAGTTTGCTTGCCGTCGTCACTGGCTCAAAGCTCGAGTCCCGATTTAGTCGTCGCGTCCGCAAAAGGCCATCGAAGTCTCCCCATTCGTGAGCCCATCTGCGGCCCGTTCTGCCACCCAACCCAAAACGGTTGCGCACCAGCCTACCATTTGCCAAATTCGCTCATCCTTATCCGCGACTGCACTCTGGTCGGCCTCCCCTACCTCGTCTCGACTCACATGCTTCTTTCCACGCTTCTGTCTTCCACTGCATGTCTCATCCAATACCTGACCCTTCCCCTCCAAGCTCCTGGTTCTTCCGTCAGCGGCGAAACTAGCTCCCATCACCCGTCATTTACCGCCCAGTCACAGATACTCCGCGGAGTATCTCTCTTTTGTCGCACGTCTCCCTGCTAAAATAAAATTGTAAGATTACGGACGCGCCCAAAGCTACGTCCAAGCTCTCTCTCTTTTTCCCGCATCCTCCCATCCCATGAACCCTGGTCTTCTAGTAACGCCAGGGTTCCTGCGTTCCTAATATACCCTACCACCCCGGGCCGCCACCCTGCCCGCTTCTCTCACTCCCCACTCCCCTGTTCATCCATCCATTCGTCTCATCCTTCCCTCCACACACAAGCCTGCCGAAAAAGCATGCATGCATGCATGCATCCCCCTCCCCCTCCTCTCTCCCCAATAACCGGTTACCTCCCCCACCCTTGTCTACATATACATACGCAACCCGCATCCATGTCATTTATCATGCTGAGAAGGGGGCGGCCGCACGGGACACGACCTGATTGAGGCAAAAAGACGCCACCTCCCTTCCCCTCCCTCTTCGTAGTCGAGGCGCTTCGCGCTCATCCAAGACCGGTCTCATTGGCAGGGCGGCGGCTCATTTATGCGAGAGCTGCCGTTTCCTGGCGCTCTCTCTCTCTTCAAAACGCCGGCCAGTCACACGGCACGTCGTCCCCACGCCGAAGAGCGGAGTGGGAGAGAGGTGGATGGGGGGTGGGGGGTGAGCGGGGGAAACGAAGAAAATGTAAGATGGGGGTTCTCTATCGCTCCGTGTCAGGGGGGGTGGGGGGAAAGGCATCAGGAATGAGAAAATTGTGAGGGAGAGAGAAAAAGCAAATGTATCAGAAGCACTGCTTGCTTAGCAGCCGCGCGATGTCCGCACAGACGACGGCGCCGGCTATTGCTTCATTTGAGAAATGCAGTTGCGTGATTGCGAGTAGGGAAGAAGAGTTTGATACCTAATCGGCCTGATGGCGTAAAAGCGGGTTGGCATAGGTACGTACACCGCGTGATGAGACGGATAAAGGGGAGGGGGAGGTCGAGGAGAAGCCGACGTGTGGGAACAGGTGGGGCGGGGCGGTTAGGCCAGGCGGGTGCGCGGGAAGCTTATCGATCCTTCTACCGTCGGCCGGGCACTGCGAAGACGCCGCCGGTGGTGGTTCATGGTAAAATTGTGTGGGGGCGGGGTGGGTAGGGGCAGGAGTCAGTCGGGCAGGTGACGCGTGGGCGGGCTTAGGCTGGGCCGTTGTTTGTGGAGCTGGGATGATGTAATGACACACCTTGTGGTTGGTGTTTTTTTTTCTTTTTCTTTTTCGGTATTATTTGGAATGCGCAGTCCAGCAGAGCGCGGCTGGTGGAAGATGCCCTGGGTCGGTTCAATTCTTTGCCCGCCAATCTCTTTGAGACAGGAAAGAGCAGCCGGGTGTGGGATCGGGTGGGGGGGATTGTGGAGCTGGCTTGCTGCGGGACAAGGGGCCTGATTCGGGACGAGAGAGCGCCAAGGACAGAGGAGGCATCTGTTGGCCCGCCGGGAATTTCGGGAGGATGCTCCGTAGCCGTCGTCTTGGTTGCAGGAGACCCTCTCTTTTTCCCACGCATGAGAGGCTGACGCGGCTGGATGATGCGGCATGCTTTTCTTCCCACCCCCTGCTCCAATGGCTTTTGCTTTTTGCTTAAAGCTTTTCGGAAGCTTGTTCCCATCTCTGGAACGGCCTGCGCGTTTATATCTCTTTCCGAATTGAAATTGATAATAGGCCTTGTCTCGCTTTATGCAATGTCTTATATTCGGCGAAGATGAATCTTCGTCCCCGACTAACATTGATATTTTTGTAAGAACGCAGCCTTCGTTATTGTGAAAGGCAGTCTACTACTCATTGTTCTCCAAAAACTACTCAGATGTCCATCGATCCCACGAAATGGAATCGGAACGCCCCTGTTCCTCTCGGTACATACATCTGGACAGGGAGGCGTGCCGACAGCACCAAGCTTCAACGACTTGCAAAAGGATAATCAGCAACGACCCAAATAGAAAGAAAAAGAGGTGAATGAGCATTGATTATCAAGCATTACAAGCGAGCATCCCCGGTCATTCAACAACCGCTCTCGTCACGAGCCACGACCTCCGCTACGACAAAATGTGTCAAAGGGGATCCTGCTTGAAAAGCTAAAATACACAAGCAGGCACCACCCCAGAACCCGAGTTGCCACCGGTAGTTTCTCGGGTCGGTCGACTGCGAATACAACCAAATGGGGGTGCCAGACTTACTAGGTGCTATAGGACCGTATCCCATTACGTTCTTCCATCCCTCTTCCGACAGACGGGTAAGTTTTTCCCAGCGCGCACGCTACATGGTATCGGGTGTGCGTGGAAGATTGACTCGTCCTTCGTACCGTGCGCACGTTCTTGAGCTACCATTGCGTCGGGTGCAGCTGGTGTGACCCGTGCCTGTTGACGTGACGACTATACGTGCAGGTCGGCAACCGCCATCGGGAACGTGGTGAGTGAGTGATAGATGTTGGGGCAGTGGCCCGCGGTGTGATCCAAACACGAGCGTACATTTTGTCTTTTGGCTACATGAATGGCTTTCACTGCTATCCTCTTGCACATTTTCCTGGCTGTGATGGGCGGATCCAGTAATAACTGTTCAGATTTTGATATGCACTTGGTGGGCTTCCCGAACGTTCTCTATTCGGCACGCGCCGGATGATCGATCGACCTATATCAAATGAAAAATAAATATCATAGAGCCCATGGACCAAATTGGGCCGATCTAGGTGTCAAAGCTTGCAGTGACACCCATCCCCTTCAACCATCGCCAGCCTCGGCATCGCTCTCGGAGTCGCCGTTGAACTCCTTCGGCTTGTTTCTGCTCTTGTCCTTTGCCTTTTCGACCTCCGGCCCGGTAGATGCCTTGATGCCCTTGGAGCTGAGGTAGAGGAAGAACGGCTCTTTGTAACCGTCAATGTGCGCGAAGAACTGGTTGAACTGGTTGCTCTCCTCTTCCTCGCGGAATATCCTCTCGTAGATCTCCCTTTGTTTGAACTCCTCCATAGCCTTCTCATACTTGGTGAACTCGACCTTCTCGCGCTGGAACTTATCCGCAGCCTTTGCGTTGTACGAGTCGAAGACCGGCCGCTCGAGCAACAGGCCGAGACCGGGCACCTTTGGGATCGCGACGTCCACGTCGGCAAAGGTTTCCGCAATACGCTCGGCGGGACAGCCGCAGCGGACAATCAGCGCTGCCATACCCACCATCTTTCGGATCTGATGCATCATGAAACTTTGCCCATGGACCTTGAGGCTGATCCACTCGGTGCCATTGATGATGATGGGCCCTTCAGCAGCCTTGAAGCTCTTGATCAACCGTTTGGCGGAAGGATCCTTGAACTTCTTGTTCACGGTGTAGTTGTGATAGTTCTTGGTGCCGACGTAGGCATTGAGAGCATCGCGGAGGCGGTCGATACGTTTTGAGGGCACACGGTATGCCTTCTTGGCGTCCATGTAGATGCCTTTGATTTTCTTAATTGCAGCTTCTATTGTGCGCTTCTGGCTCAAGGAAAGCTTCTCGGGGTCGGTTGGAGGCATGTCGTCTTCGGCAGATGGGTTCGGGATGTCGCTGGTTGTCTGAACTGAGTCGTCCCCAGCCGTTGCCGACTCAGGCTTTGTCGCATCACTATCCATTGGCTCTGGGGCCGACTCAGATGCCGGTTCCGGTGCCTTGGTCATCCCTGGCTCATTTATGATGATGGCTGCTTCTTCAGTCTTTTCGCTGGCATCGATATGCATGGGATCGGTGGCATTGTCACCACCAACACGAACAGGCTGGGCCATGTCGGCAGCGTCTTCGGCAGCGACCTCGTTGGTCTTCTCGTTAGGAGCCTCCGGGTCGGTCTCCGATTCCCAGAGGGCCTTCTCGACAAGCTCTCTAACCCAGGGCTTCAACCCTTCCAGAGCAGGCTTGATGTGTTTCTCGTCCACTTCTTTCCACCAGTCTGAAACCTCCTCTTGCCTGGACTCGTACCCTTCGCGATCGCCCACCTCCTCCGACAACTCGACAAGTTTCCTTCCGAGATAGCTGTTGGGGTGGGGCGGGAGCAGAGAGTAAGTGGGAATCAGGTATTCGTACCAGCGCGAGTCGACAGCCTGGTAGGCGCTAAAACTGCCAGTGGTCCGTTCGATGCCCCAAACTCTGATTTGAGGGGAGAGGTGGCTGTTGATTTTCTCGACAACCTCGGGATCCTCAATGATCATTTTGAGCGAAATGACGTTTCCAGCAGCATGCACGCCTTTGTCGGTTCTTGCGCAGCGGACGAGGGCAGACTTCTTGGGGTCGTCGGCGTTGGCCTTCGAAATGGCGCCGGCCTTGACGAATGCGGTGAACAGGTCGCCCTCAATGGTGCGGTGGTTCGGCATGCTATCACGGTATTAGAATGTACGGTTGCCCAACGCAGCGGTCGTACTCACATCTGCATGCCCTTGTAGCCACTGCCCGAGTATCCGATCATGACGACGACCTTGCGCTTGGGACGGCGCTCCTCGGCGTCGACCTCTTCCTTGGAGAATGCCTTGGGGAGGACAGACTCGATGCCCTCGGCTTCTAAACGGCGGCGCTTGGCTTTCTCGTCCTCATTGCGCGCGCGCTTGTCTGGTTGGGAGCGACTTTAGATTAATTAGCTGCGACGTAGAGCAGCGGGTAGCGAGAGCCATACATATACTCTCCTCTGCCAATATCCTTTCTCTTACCGCGCGAACCATGCTGGAGATTGCCGCCCTGCTGCCACTTGCGCTTGTTGCCGCGGGTGCCTTTGTCGCGCCATTGCTTCTTGTCGCCATTGCCCGTCTGCGCATCGGTGGTTTCGCTGGCAGACGCGGGCGTGCTGTCGGCGGGTTTGGGGTCCATTGCGGGCTTCGCAGAGTCGGAGGACTGAGCGGCAGGCTTTGTGGATTCCGGATCCATGTTGGAGGCCGGTGGAGCATGAGGCGGGGTGGGCGAGCTTTGGACAAAAAAGTGAGGGCTGCAGCGGACAGACCAGTGACCGGCCGTGAATTTCGCGGCTAAACCACGGCGCCAAGGGCAAGCTATCACCAGCTCCCAGGCACCCAGGCTACGCATTACTCTTTTGACTGACTTGCACAGTTATAACTCACCCGGCCCCGCCTGCTCTTCTGCCTGCCACCTGCATCGCGCATCCTTCTCCCTCCGATGCTCACTCCCTCCACCTCACGCTGAACCAGTGGCCATGGAGATCGCCAAAGTTCTCGTCCGCACCGTCACCCGCGTCTTCTACGACACCGAGCAGATTATCGTCATCGACGCTCTGGTCAACCATGGCGCGTACGTGCCTCGCCTTACCTTGTCTGCAATGTCGCATCCACGCTGACAAGCGCGCAGCATCTCCGCCGCCGACTTGTCGCTCGTCATGGACGAGGGCAAGAACCACAAGAAGGTCCAGAAGTACGCCGCCAAGTTGAGGGAGGGCGGCCTTGTCTCAGTGTACGTTTTTGCCCTTTGCCTCTGGAAGCTCGCGCTCATACACCTGCAGCTACGTTCGCTCCGAGACGCGCGAAGGCGCCCAGAAGCCGACGAACAAGGAATACTACTACATCGACTACCGCCGCGCCGTGGACTGCACCAAGTACCGGATTCACATGCTGGACGAGAAGATCAAGGCTATTTCGAAGCCCACTCAGGAGAAGAAGGACTACGTCTGCCCTAGGTGCAACTCGCAATGGACGACCATGGAGGCTCTGGACCACGTCGACATGCGCCGCGGCGGCTTCCTGTGCAAGCGCTGCGATGCGCCCCTGAAGTCGCGCAACAACACTGAAGACGCTGAGCCCGAGGCTGACGATACCCCCGCGAAGTTCAACAAGCAGTTCAAGCCTTTGCTGGACATTTTGCAACAGATCGACATGGCTACCGTGCCTGCTGTCACTGGCGAGGAGGCCGTCGCCAATGCGAAGCCCGTGCCACGCGACGAACAGATCAACCCGAAACAGAAGACTGAGGTCGTGGATGACGAGAAGCTTCGCCCGACCGCTGTCAAGGGTCTCACAACTGGACCGGAGAAGGTCGAAATCACGATTTCTACCGAGGAGGAGAACACGGCGGCAGAGCAGGCAAGAGTTGCGGCCCACAAGGCCAAGATCGCGGCATCGAACGAGCTCCCTGTGTGGGCCACTCATTCGACCGTTGGCGGCGAGGCAGCCGGGGCTAAGGCAAACGGAGATGCGGGAACCTCGATGGAATTGGGCAGTGGGTTTGAGACAGCGGAAGAGAAGAACAGCAACACGGCGGAGCTCGATGCCTACTTCGTTGCACTGCGAGAAGAGCAGGAGAGGAAGGCGAAGGAGGAAGCGGAGGAGGAGGAAGAGGAGGAAGAAGAGGATGATGACGAATTCGAGGACGTTGTGGGCACCCCTGCGGGCGGCACTTCCGGCGATGGAGCTCCAGAGGCGAAGAGAGTGAAATTGGACGAGTCAGCAGCTCCTACGCCTCCCCTATCATCTGTTCCAGCAGTGCTGTCTGCTCAACCGTCGGCAGGCGAGGAGTCGGATGCAGATGAGTTCGAAGATGCTTTGTGATTGGAATCATTTAGAAGCGGAGTTATGGGGCTTGCGCAGGCAAAGATGGGTATCTCAGCATTTGCAGGCGTTGGATGGAGGAACTTGGATTTACAGTGCGCAGATTTGCACTAGAAAAAGGGGACGTAGCTAGAGCTTCACTTGCTCTCAGATGTGAACAATTGGTGTCATAATGCGAGAAGAGTCAAATGTAATCAATTCGCAGTGACGTCTGCACCTTGAAATTTAGCGAAGCTTCTTCGCGCACCCCACACAGGCGGCCGGACCCCACCACCAAGTCGCCGGTGATCTCCCGACATCGACAGCTGCTGCATCACCGACTTCGACGCCGCCCATGGCCGCCCGTTGAACCTCCGTCAAACCCTCACTCGCCCCTCCCCCGACAATGGCCGCCAGCACCGGCAACTCGCTTGCCGTTCTGCTGTCCCAAACACACCTCGACGACCACGACGAAATCCTCAAGGCCGCCAACGCCCAGCTCGCCAAGTCGAAAAGCGACGTTGACGCGCAGCACGTCCGCGCCGTTGCCCTGCTCAAGCTCGACCGCTTCGACGATGCCCTGCGCCAGATCGAGCAAGGTGGAGATGCGCTGAAGAAGAGGGTGCCATTGGAGCATGCGTACGCGCTGTATAAGACGGGCAAGCTCGCCGACGCCGAGCAGGTCGCCGCCAATGCCGCCAGCAACGACGGTGGACGCGGCGCGCAGCACGTCCTCGCCCAGGCGACGTACCGCGGTGAGAACTTTGCGCGCGCGGCCGACGTGTACAAGGAGCTGGCGACACGGCCGCAGGACGGCGAGGGCTTCGAGCACTACAACGACCTGCGCATCAACCGACTAGCCGTTGACGCGCAGCTGCAGTGGCAGCCCAGTCACGGAAAGCTAGCGGAGAAGTGGAGCAGCGGCAAGGTGGGCCGGGAAGACCTGGAGGCGTTCGAGACGGCGTACAACGCGGCGTGCAGCAGCATCGCGTGCGGCGAGTTCGGACAGGGCGAGATGCTGCTGAACCGCGCGAAGGACCTGTGTCAGGCATCTGAGGATCTGACCGAGGAGGAAAAGAAGGCCGAGATCATGCCCATCATCATCCAGCAAATCTACGTGCTACACAAGCTGCGCAAGTTCGACGAGGCGGCGAAGCTTGCGGGAGAGGTCTCATTACAGGAGTATGGTCAGTGTAGACTTGGTGCGGGACTGTTTTCGCTGATTGATTTGAAAGTATCCCAGACCCTTCGACGAAACACATCGCCCGCGTCAACGGCATGGCCAGGGCCACCGAGGATACCAATCCCTACCTGAGCTCGCGAAACATGCAGCATTCGGCGAATCTTCCAGTCAGCGACAAGCCGTTCGCCTTTCAATCCAATATTCTCGACCACAATACCTACGTCATGGATCTTTCGTCCCACAAGCACAAGGGCGTTGCCAGCACCACCCTGAACAAGATTGCCGCCGACCCCGCCGCCTCAACCCACCCGCTTACCGCAAGCCTCTCTGTGGTGAACGCTGCGGCGCACGCCAAGGGTGCAAGGGGTAGAGCTGGCATCAAGGAGCTTCTCCCGCTTATCAACAAGCGTCCTCACGACGTCGGCCTCGCCCTCACAATCGTACAGATCTACGTCAACGAGGGCAACTACGGCGCCGCCACGCCCCTCCTCGAGAACTTCCTGGTCCGCCTCGAGAACAGCGGCAACCCGGACGTGCTGCCCACCCGCTTCGCACCCGGCATCGTCGGCACCCTCGCCGCCCTCTACGCGCACGCCGGCCGCCGCGGCTCCGTCCGCACCGAGCTCACCAAGGCCGCAAACTACTGGTTGAACAACAGCACCTCCACGCATCCCCCTCCGGCCTCGCTCCTCCGCGCCGCCGGTGTCGCTCTTCTGGAGTCGTCGCAGCCCGCGGACCTCGAGCAGGCCGGCAAGATCTTCTCCGCGCTCCTCGCCACCGACCCGTCCGACCGCGGCGCCGCCGCCGGCCTGGTCGCCTCGTACGCGTCCACGCACCCGGAGAAGATCGAGGCGGCGCAGCTCGACGCCCTGACGCCCGTGCCGCGCCTCATCTCCGACGTCGACGTCGACGCGCTGGAGGGCGCCGGCGTGGCGACCACCGCCGTCGCCGCATCCCAACCCGGGGCCAGCGCGAAGCGATCCGCGCCGAGGGACAAGCAGGACGAGCGCAAGAACAAGAAGGTGCGCAAGAGCAGGCTGCCCAAGAAGGACTTCGACCCGAACAGGAAGGTCGACGCCGAGAGGTGGCTGCCGATGCGCGACCGCAGCTACTACAAGCCCAAGGGCCGCAAGGGCAAGTTGAGGCAGGCGGGCTTGACCCAGGGCGGCGTGGTGGCGGAGGAGAAGCAGGCCGGTAACGGCGGTGCGCAGGAGAAGCAGGCCGGTGGTGGAGGCGGCGGCGGCGGCGGTGGGGCCAATAAAAAGAAGAAGAAGGGGAAGAGGTGAGGGAGGGAATGTGCTGGAAAGGGTGGGGGTGTGAGTGATGGAGAAATGATATTCCGAAAGCGAGATAGGTGGGGGAAGAGACGACCGGTGGGATAGTAGTAAGTAGTTCGGAGGGAAAGGAGGATAGTCAGGAGAGATATGACTGCATGAGAAAAACTTACTTTTCGAGGGAAAGAGGGGAAGAGAAAACGAAAATGAAAGACTATTAGCAGCCGTAACCGGTTTTCGAGCAGCGCCGGTTGAATGTTCTCACGCTTTTTTTTTTCTTTTCGTCTCATCACGCAAGATCTACTGCTTACTATCTTCAGGGCACGATGGTCGTCAGTGAGTATTGCGAAGTAGAGACTTGATTAAGAGCAGGAAAGCAGAGAATAGATCTATCGACAAAAAAAAAACAAGGGGAGTCGAGCTTCTTACGCCGCAAGCGTCTCCCGACGACGGCGATGGGTGGGATGCTGCTGAACCCATCGCCGCCACCTCGTCCCGGGAAAGTGCGACCCAAACACCTCTGAATGGGCGATCGAAAAAGACTCACACCAGCCAAAGCAGGAAACCTCGGTACTTCCCCGCACTCAGGTCGCGTCTGGCTTCTTTCTTGATGCCATGAGAAGAACAAGCATCATCATCCGTTCAGTGACTGATTGGCACACCGCCAGGCATGATGCCTCATAGCTCAGGACACAGTGTATTGTTTGCTATCAACGTTTGCCGCATGTTCGATCGGGCCAAGCTAAGTTTGCTCGCGGTGGGTATACAGGTACAACTACCCGCCGCCTCAAGTAATCCATCATCGCTCGCACTCGTCAGTCAGAACGTCAGTCGTTCCGGTCCCAAAAGCACAGCAAGTGCTCCATCAGATCCGGATACAGTTCCTTCAGCGAAGCCATCACCCCGTCGCCGGCGTCCCCGTCCTCCAGCTCCCCCTCCTCGATCTTCCTCTTCGAAGCCGTCTCGATCCCAACAGCTTTTCCGAAAATTCCACGGTACGCCGCGACGGCAGTCGACCCCATGTTGCAAAGGGAGGCGTAGTGGGCACCATCCGAATCTTCCCCCATCGTCAGGTTCATGAACCCCTTCTCCTCCATCCACGGCAGGCCGACGTCCTCCCTGAAACGGTAGTAGTCCAGCGTCGTCCAGACGGCACTCCAGTCCGCGTAGTGCCCGCACAGGACCGCAAAGGCCGCCGTCTTCAGCCTCGACAGCGGCATGGCGGCTGACGACGCCGACGCCGACGCCGACTTCGACTTCGAGTCCTCCCCGTTGATGACGGCGACGGAGCTGAGGAAGTTGGCGAGGAGGCGACCGGGCCGGGGATACGTCTGCACGTTGGGGTGCGGCTGCTCGTAGCCTTCCAGCCAGACGGCCAGCTTCTCGAGGTTGGGCAGGCGCGCGAGGAGCGCGATCAGGACGGCTTCGCCGTCGTTCGCGTCGAGACCGTCCCGCAGGCGCTGCTTGTTCGCCTCCCCGATGATGATGGACATGGGGTCCATGGCGACGGCGGGTGCGGATGCGGCGGCGGCGCCGCCGCCGCTGGTGGCGGTGGTCGTCGTCGTCGTCGGGCGATCGGAAGGAACGGTCGACGACCTGGTGTAGGCGACGACGTGCGAGTAGGTCTCGCGGTCCGGATCGACGAAGCAGGACGGGTTCGGCTCGGCCCGCTTGAACAGCCAGAAGTTGAGCTCCCGGACGTGCGCGCCCAGGTAGGGTTTCAGCGCGACGGCGTCGAGGAAGGCGCAGTAGCGGCGGCGGCGCTGGAGGTAGACGGGGTAGCGCTTGAAGAGCTCCAGCTGCGCGGTGCGCGGCAGCCAGCGGGCGGTGAGGCAGAGGCTGTGCAGGTCCTGCCAGGTGACGCGCTCGACGATGAGGAGGAGCACCTCGTTGGGCATGCTCGACAGGGAGTTGGGTGGCGCGGCGTGGCGGATGGTCGTCATCGCGGTGGAGGAGGGCGCGGCGGGCGGGTCGTCGGAAGAGTGGGCCATTGTCGGCGGCCGGTGGACTATGAGGAGAGGTAAGCAGGCGGGTCGAGTAGATTCGGGGACAAGCTTACGGGTTGTTGCTTGGATCAAGTCCGGCGCGAAAGTGGTTCCTCGGAAGATGAGGAGAGGTAGGTGGTGGGATTATAAGGTACTAATATGCCGCAGAGCCGTGTGAATGAGCAAGAGGCAGCCCAACCCGGAAGGGAAATACCTGCTCCGCCAATCATAAGCCATGGCCCAAGCTCACAGCTGTTGAAGGGAAACACTTGGCTCGCCTGACTGTCACTTAACACGCCCGACTGCCACTTGACTTGTACGGTGCCGGTGGACGTGTTAACGGATCGCGTCGACTGAGAAGATAGGCATGACTATTGTTTTATTGGTGCCTCTTTGACTCTAAACTCATTTGATATACGTTAACACGCTCAGTGCCAGAACTTCAGCGGCAGCGCGCGCGTCTTCTCCCAGCCAGCATCCAACGCCTGGACAACGTCGTCCGGCAGCGGGCCCTGCTCCAGCGCCACCATGTTATCCTCCATATGCTGCGGGCCACTCGCACCCACGATGACGGCATCGCCCAGCTCCTTCTTCAACGTCGAATGGTGGGCCAGCCACCTCAGCGCGCACTGCACCTCGGTGATGCCGTGCTTCTTCGCCACGGGCCGCAGACCCTCGAGCGCCTGCCACATGGGATCGTTCCAGTAGCGGCCGTGGAACAGCTTGCCCTGCCACCTCTTGGGGTCGAAGCGCTCGCCGTCGGCGAACTCGGTCTGGTCGCGCTGGTAGCGCGACGTCAGGAAGCCGCCGGCGAGCGGGTTGAAGACGTACAGCGCGATGCCGTAGTGGCGCAGGCACGGCATCAGCTCCTCCTCGACCTTGCGGTGGAAGGCGTTGTACAGCCCCTGGTACACGCTCGGCATGATCCAGCCGTTGCGCTTGCAGATCTCGCAAATCTGCGCCACCTCCCACGCCTGGTAGTTGGAGATGCCCAGCCGCGCGAAGTACCCTTCCTCGTGCAGCTTGTTGACCTCGCGCAGCGTGTCCTCGAACGGCAGGCTGCGGTCCGGCCCGTGCAGGTACCACATCTCGAGCTTGTCCGTCTTGAGCGCCGCCAGGCTGTCGAGCAGCCCGCGGCGCAGGTCGGCCGGCGTGTGCGAGTACTCCTCGTCGGACATGCCCTTGCCCTTGTTCGGGTACAGCTTGGTCTCCATGACGATGCCGCGGTCTTGCCACGAGGGGGTGAGCGAGCCCAGGTACGACTCTGAGGAACCTTGGCCGTAGACGCGGGCGGTGTCGACTTCGTTGTGGCCGTGGGCTTGGAGGATTTCGAGGAGAGCAGAGGTGCCTTCGAGCGTGTGGACGCGGGTCATTTCGATGCCTGGGTTGCTGGAGTGTGAGCTGACGTCCTGGTTTCTCAAGTGGTTGGCGTACCTGGCTTGCCAATCGTCATGGCGCCGAAGACGGCTTTCATGGCTGGCTTTCCTGCGCTCATTTTGGGGCGAGATAGAAGAGGATGAGGTGATTGGGCAATACGGTAAGCTTGGACGGATTGTCCTGATTCTATGGGGAGATGAGATGCTTTAAGTACTCTACGAAAAGCGGACTGGCACGCACTTCTTCGCGGACACCCAGGTCTTAAGCCCTTTAACACCGGAACAAAGACCCCACCTTGGCTCCGGCCCCTGGCATCACCGCACCTCGGGGTTAAGAAGGGCAGAGTACTGTTCCTGTGGAGGGCCGATTACTCCTTTTGACAAACAACCATTTCACCGAAGATCTGCCTCGGCCGACCAGACTCTTTCGACACCGATCAGTCTGGCTGCTCGTCTCTGGTTGGGTAAAATTCCCGTGGTAGAAAGTGATAAGAAGCTTAAAGGCTTCGATCGAAACACTTGTTGCGTCTCGTTGTCATGACTAGGATAGAGCGTTGAAGCGGCGATGGAATCAGTTCTGTGGCGGAACACTTCGCAGCAATTATTTAAATGTAAGCCTCGGGTTCATATTATCTAACACACCTCTAAGCTAATCGATGTGTAAGGCCTGTCTCAAAAGACCAGTCCAATCCATGGTGGATTTTGATATGCAACCGTCTTAATTAGTCACTTCTTCAGTCCAACGTATCAACGAGGATGGGATGGTTGTGTACCAGCCTTGAGGGTGGAGCAGAGACAAGCTTTGCGATACTGTGAAAACAAGCTTTAGGGCAAGAGTATGTATCTGCGGAAACAAGGAGTGACGGAGAAGAGCATCCCACTTTCCTTATCGATAGGGTAGGGCTGAGGTGGAGAAACGGCCGGTGTCTGATCCCACGAGTCGCAACTGACGTCACCTCCAAGCTCCAAGGGGCCAATTTTACAACAATCCTGGCAGCCGTGCAGAAAAATGTTCCAGGGCCAAGCTCCGTCGGGCGGCGAGCTGAACCACCACTCGGGCCTGAATGCCCCAGGCACCCCGTCGTCCTCCCTTCTCATCTCCAACCCTCCGTTCGTTTTTTTTTCCGCATGGTGGTTCTTTCCCCGGTGTGCGGCCCCCCATTTTCGCTCGGTCTCGAACTTTTTCCCCTCGCTCCAGAACGAAATCATCGATACGAGCCGCCCGCCCGTTACGAACGGACGCTAGGATCCACGCGCCCATCATCATCATCATCATCATCATCGCCGTCGTCAATCGCTCGCAACGGTCGCTCTCACTCGTATCGCATCGTAGATCTGATCAACCCACCCAATCGATTGGATCACCATCACCGATCATGGCGATCTGCTACCGCCTCTTCATCACCATCGTCAACATCTTCTTCCCCCCGCTCGCCGTCATCTTCCTGACGGGCTTCGGCATGGACACCCTAATAAACGCGTGAGTTTGCCAACCAACCAACCAACCTTCCTTCTTCCCTCTCCCTCTCCCCGGCCCCAATTCAATTCCTCCTCCTCGCAACGAAAACGCTAAAAAAGAAAAAAAAAAACAGCGTCCTCTTCCTCGCCGCCATCCTCCCCTCCCACGTCCACGCCTTCTACCTCAGCTGCGTCTACTTCGCCCGCCGCCGCCGCGTGCGCAAGGGCCGCCCGCCCGGCGGGCCCAAGCCGCTCATCTACTCCGAGAACGTCCTGTACGGCGGCGCCCGCTGGGACGAGGTGCAGGAGCTCAACAGGCGCGGGGGGGAACAAGGGGGATCTTCTCCCTCCTCGGGGAAGGGGGCGGGGGTGTACAGCGCGGGCCCGCCGGGGTTTGACGATGTCGAGGCGAGGAGGGGGATGGGGATGGGGATGGGCGGTGGTGCGGGGAGTATGGGCAGCAGGAGTCTGGGTGGAAGGAGTATGGGTGGGGGTGGTGGGGGTGGAGGGTACGCGGGGTTGCGGTACGGGTTGGGCGATGCGGATGCCGCCGGGTGGAATGCGAGTAACGGCATGGTGGTGGGGTCCGGGTACGGACCGGGGGGCCCGACGGATACGTATAGGGGAGACGTGAGGAGGGTGAGGTCGGCGTATTGAAAAGGGAAGAGAGGGATGGTGAATTGTGACCAAATGGACGACAGGGGGTAGGTTGGTATTCTTGGATCGGGTGTGGTCGCGATGGGACGATCATCTGCGTTGAGTGCCGTGTTTAGTTGCGTAACCTTCTTGCCAAAGACAACCTTAGCGGGGCGTTTTCAGGAGTTTTTGATTTCCGCCAGGAAAAAGACGCATACAGTGTTGCTTGGATACAGTTCACTGTGAAAGGCCACATTTACATATTCATAATCAAAGAGGCCGGCCAACACGAGTTGAAGCACATTATTTCAGTGTATTCGTTATGACTGTACTGCTCTATAGCTACTCCGACACCGAGTGTCGAACCAGTGGAAAATCGACGTCTAAGCATCCAATCTTTTCATCCACTCTGAATTCATCTTTCATCTCGTCCTTCAATCAATCTCTATCCAACACCCTTCCACCAAGCCAACCTTCTAAAAACATCTCTACCACCCTGCCTACCCCCTAAATCACGCTTTCTCACCAAAACCCGACGCCCTCCTCTCCCTCTCCCCCTGATCAAACGTCGCCTCCCTCATAAACGGACTCCTCCTCCTGATCTCCTCGCCCTTCCAAAGCAACAACACGGGCGCCACACTCAACGCCAGCCCGATGAACCCCAACAAACTCCCCGCCCACTGAAACCCCAGGTTGTTGAAAAGACTCTGACTCGCCAACGGCAAGAAAGCCCCGAACGTATTCCTCCCCAAGCTCGCCGCGCTGAGTGCCGACGCGGCGTACTTTTCGTACGCGTCGGCGAGGTAGTTGACGACGGCGAGGTAGATGCTGTAGATGCCCAGACCGACGACGACGATGCCGATGGTCGGCACGATCCAGTGCACCGACGGCTGCGACGCCCAGCCGTACCAGAACAGCCCCGCCGTGAAGAGGAGGGAACCGGGCACGGACGAATAGAGGCGGGCTTCGGGGATGGGGAAGCCCGGGTTGTGCTTGTTGCTCTTGGAGGATCGGAGGTAGAGCATGTCTTGGATGGGGTTGATGATTGTGCCGATGAGGGCACCGACAGACTGGTTGGTTCAAATCCTCGTTAGTGAAAGACACCCAAAGGCGACGGGGAGAGGGTGAGGGGAGGAACTTACCAGAGCGAGTTGGATGAGGCCGGTCGACATAACGCCGAAGCCGTAGTTGGTCTGGAACGTCTGGACAATGGACGACTGGAAGAGGAACAGAATCCCCCAAGCGAACGAGATCCACAGGGTAAACGAAAACACAACCCACTCCGTCGCCAGCATCTTGACGGGCCGCGTGAACGATATCTTCAGCGACGTCAAAACGTCCGTTTTCTCGAGCTCGGCCTGGGCGTACGCGTTCGGCCTGCCGCCGGACTTGCGCAGCTTCCGAGCGCGCCGGGCGAGGATGACGTCGGCGCGCGTCTCGTTGAGGATGAACCAGAAGAGCGGTAGGCAGCCGCCGTCGAAGATGAGCTGGATGTAGTAGATCCAGCGCCAGTACAGGTTGGCGGCGATGGCGGAGCCGATGAAGGGCCCCAGCGCGATGCCGACGACGGAGGTGAGCCCGAAGATGGACATGGGCAGGCTGCGGTCGCGGTCGCCCTTCCAGATGTCCGTGATGGTGCCGCCGACGATGTTGATTGACACGGAGCTGAAGCCACCGTCGAAGAAGCGCGTGACGATGAGCGTGGCGAAGTTCTTTGCGACGGCCGAGGGGACCATCCAGATCAAGAACATGATGTAGGAGCCCTGCGGTTTGTATGAGAAGTGCCGGTCTTAAGGGGGTGTGGAGTAACGCACAAAGTAACCCGGCATACGGCCAACCTGTTCCGTGAGGGGAACGAACAAAAGAGGCATCAACGCGGCACCCACGTTCCATGATGTAGTAGCCCAAAAAAGATGCGGGAAACTATTTTGGCTGATGTCGAACCTCCATTCCATCTGCTCGTTACCTCCACCATACGCTCCTGCAGGTAGACCTGTGAGGATAGAACTATTTTAATTAGCTCCTCGGATAATGTCATCGCGGGGTGGATGCAAACTCACATGAAACATGTCGTGATCGTGAGTAGCCACTTTCGCTTCTTTGACCAGTTGAAACTGTTGAAGTCAGTGCCTGGTTGCTGCCTACGGGGAGACGGTGGTGACTTACGGATTCTCAGGGTCGTTCGGCCCGTCCCAGTCCACAAGCTCTACATCAGATTGTTTTTCTCGTGATTGTGCAGCAGATGAGTGTTCACATTCAAGATCTTCCTTGTCCTGGACGTGGCTGTTCTCCTCGGGAGTCTCCAAATGCAAAGAGCCGTTTCGATTCGCCATGACGAGCGCGTTTTTCAGAGTGTGCAAAGGCCGTCGTGGACGAGGGTATCAAAGGGAATGACGGGTGAGCAATGGAACGGAGGCAAGTGGTCAAGAAAAGCGTTTAGTAGGCCCCCAGATACCCATATCTCCACAGACGGCAAACATGAAAAACCTGTGGAGTCGTCGGAGAGCTATGCTTGAATGACGTCCGTTGATTAGCAAGGCCAGAAAACATTGCATCATTCCGCCCGCCGCCGGGACCAATCTCAGAGATAGCATGTAGAACAACAACTCAGAGCACAAGCAGTTGCTTGCGATTGGCAAGAAGAGACGGTGAGACTGTCTGCATGTTCCATCTGTCATCCAGTTTTTTTCCCCTTGCTTTGCTTGCTGTCGTCGAAATATCGCGTTCGTTGTAAGATTATCTGGTGAGGTAGTGGAGCGAAAGTTTTGGGTCCACAGGCGTTGGCGTCGGAGATTGACATCAGCATCGTGGAGCCCGGCAGTGAGGATCAGCGCCACTACCGTTGCGGTTATCTCGGCCCGGCGTTCTGCAGATGTTAATCCGCAGCCCTGTGGATGCTGCAGCGGAGTTAAAACGGACTTTTATTTCTCGTCATCCACTTCTGCAGCTCGGAGAATCAAGCTTGAGGCGATGCACGTGGCGTCATCTGCCGTCGTTTCCCACGGTGTCCCAGAGAATGCGGTGATCTTCGCGGGAGTTCCTCCGTCCTCCTCTCAACTTTCTCCGTTGGGTATTAGCTAAGCCGCAAAGTTGACGTCGCTGTCTCTCTGAGTAAGTGGGGACAGACTTGATACCTGAAATGATGTAGCTGTTGCCTAGCATGGTGTTTTCGCAAGGACCTTCCGCTCGATGTGCCCTGGCGTGATCGCTAACAGTTCAGTCAGCTACCCCATGGCTTTCTCGCGCCTCCACCTCCAAGTCAGTGACCCCGAATTATCTCCACCTCCACTGATATCCTACGTGGAGTCCTTGTTCAACGTATCGACACGTTATCGATAACTGAGGAGTCTGAAACACGGCCGATAGACCGTGCCTGACTTGACGATGCCATGTTGCCCGGAAGCGCAGCCACGAGTACCGCAATGTCTGGAGCTTCACACTTTGTACCGAATGTCTTGTGTTGAATTAATGGGATGGAATAATATAAGTTGACTTTCGGAAATGGTCGCCTTTATTGTTTTTTTTTTCAGGCGTCTTCTTCTCAACTACCCTGACCAGAACAAGGCTGAAGAGAAGGCTTTGGACCGTGTGTCGGCCCCAACGCTGGGGCTTATTCGAGCCGTCTACGTCTACAGAGAAGCGTTAGAGCTTTCGGTCCTGCGGATGCGAGATCGCGAGCGATAATCAGATAGAACCGACTCTATGTATGGTGGTGTCATCATGCGGCGACCGCTTCGACCCACAATCTTTACGTCCTCGACAGACGTTGGTTAGCACGCGAAACAAAGCGATCTTGCAATGTCCAAAACCATCCTCGAGAGTCGGTTCGCTTCATATTGCAGAAAGGCCGAGGTAATGGAAGCTCTTCTCCGGATGTTCTTATCCAAATATATGTTGTGCATTCATGTCGATGGACTCTTCAACTGCCTGTCCACTGCAGGTTACAACAGAAGGGTTGATCCGTCGCGATCGTCTTTTATAGGGGACTGCACTCGACTTACGTATGGATCGAGCGTTTATGGGTTCGAAAACGGGTTGTAGAGGGTTACCAATGTGCATCCTTCTTGTTGCGGCAATCAGCGAACCGCTCCGGAATTCATCAAGAGCCGTGATGGCTTCGGAATCCACCTCGGACGAAGCTCTCAAGCATCATTCCATCCAGTGCGAAGGCGACATGGTTTGCTGCGGACATGGACAACATGATGGTCGGGAGACATTGCCATCTTTCTTGGAGGCGGAGGAAAACGGCCCTAGAGGCAAAATGCGGAAGGGAGAGTTTGCGACCTGCGCCGAAGAGCGGAATGTAAAGTTGGAGGTCGAACATCTGAAGCGGCACCGCAGAGAAGGCCTAGGCCGCAGTTGACGTCATCGGGCCTGATTATGGTTTCGCATTCTCCCTCTCTCATTCTCTCTGCCCGCCCCCAATCGTCGGGAGTCAGAGACGGCGAGGGATACTGTGTCCAGCACTCTGCCCGCAGGAGAAAGACAGTCCCGGCTTGTGCTCGTTGCGCGAAAACACAGTTCCGAAGGGCGACTTTCGGACGGGTTTGCTGTCAAAGATCACGTCGTGATCAGATCATCATGTTGTTTCGAGGCAGCATCGGGTCCGCGTCCGCTTCCTGCCGACGCCAGTGGCCGGTACCGCTCGCCGGTACCGCTTCGCCCGCCGGTTCATTGCCGCACGACGGCTCCGTTTCGCCGTGCTTCTCTTCCGCACTGCGCTCTTCGTTCCGCTTGCTTTTTGCGGCCAGCCTCGGGTTCTGCTTTGCGGTTCCTCTCAGTCAGGCCATGGCACCACCAGCACCTGCACCGCGGAAGCCCCACCAGCCAACCGCAGCGCCGCCCGCTCAACCGTTCTGCAACCTGCAAAAGTATTTCCCGATCTCACACCACATCTCACGACCTTCACGCGAGCGCGACTACGGTTCGGCCCGCCAGCACATCGTCGGGCCCCGCCTACGGCCGCGCAGAGCCGCACCTCGCCTTCTTTCCCGACCTCTCATTTGCCCCCTTTTGTCGGCCAGAAGCGGAAGGGATAAGGTTCCGCGAAAAAGCGTATCCCCCTCAAACCCGCCGTCGCGTTCCGTGTTCCCCCATCTCGGCATCGGCTCTCCCCCCAATGCCGTCTCCACGTCCCGGAGTCGCCTTTTTGCCCACGGGAATCATTCCGTAGCTTTGATTGTTGTCGCACGGAGAGTTGATGCACCACAGCTCATTGCCGTTTGTGGACCGCCCAAGGTCAAACAGACGCGCCGCTCCTTGCCTTAGCCGCCCCTTCTTCTGAAGAGGGAATATTCTTCCGCGTCTGTTTGGTGTTTGCCCGCAAGAAGGCAGTGAGGGAGAGGGCAAGTGGGGTCGGAGCGGAAGTATCTTTTTCTCTGCTTCGGGAAATGTTTTTGATGCGACGTTCGAAGTTGTCTCTTGCCACAGCCCTAGGCGCGCGATGATGTTTTGATGAAACCACCGTGGCATGAGGCTTGAATTCTTCCGGCTGCTCCCCACGGCTCTTTTTCTTGGGGGGAGGGAAGCGCGGAAATTCGGGCAGATGGGGGGGCACGGCATTCCCGAACTGCCGCGGTCGAAATCCCGCGGTCAACCGACTACGTTCGATGTTGTTGGAGCCCGCCGATGACGGTTGCCGCTGGCGGGTCGCTTGTTTGGGGCATGTGCAGGCGTCAGCGCTCGTGATAGGCGAGGTTGGTGGCCCAGAGTCGAACGTCTGCTCGGGAGCGGACATTGCTCGCGGCACCGAGGTGGTCAGAGGTTGGAGCCGTCGTGCTTGCCGGGGCGCTGTCGTCTCTCCACATCATGTGTGTTCTCGGATAAGCACGGGAAATTGGTGCGGGGTGTTGAGGGGACTGCATTCTCCCTCCAAGTGCGGAATTGTGGGGTGTGGGTGTGAGGTTTGTTGGTGTTGCTACCCGTCCCTTCACGAGGAAGGAGCGACCGACCTCGACGCGCAACAGGCAGCCACGGAACTGACTGAAGTGGCCCTCACTTCCTTCTCGTCCTTCTTCGGCAGTTGCATCTAGCGATTGGACATACTTCGCCGTCGCCGTCATTGAACAAGTCGCTCGACGACTGCAACAGCCCGCGAGCAGAACCTCTCACAAAGCCCAAGACCCAATGCGAGTCTACGATGAGAACGCTATGCAGAATTCCAACAACCATCTCTACAGTTTGGAGGATGTCTTGTCCAATCGCGCGAGCATGCCACCAAGCATTTCACTAAGCGTGTGTTCCAATGCTTGAGAGTGGACAGCCGCGTCCATAAAGGATTTCGAGCCGGATCTCCCGGCATATGTATGCGAGAGATGGTCGCCGCGTGGCCTTGACGTGCGGGCGATTTTACCTCTTCGAACCCGAGCGCAACAAGAGCTCCAGAAGAGGTCAGACTTTCCGCCTTCTTGCGTATGAGCAGCAGTAATGAGCAAGTGGGGTATCCCAAGAAACAAAAGGTCTCCGCGCGTCCATGTCGTGCATGCAGGAACGTTTTCCGCGCAGATCCCTTATCAGGACCCGCGGCCGGCCCCTTTGGCGATCCCCGTCATGACTCGTACACGCCCCTACGGCACCGCGGCCGATGGCTAGCGTGAATCTGTACCGGAAGCTTGTCGACTGCCCGAACCAGCAGACGCTAGTGTGTTCGACCTATTACCGTCATCTGTAGTAGCTATGGGCACAGTCATCCCCTGGTCCGAGGCCCTGTTAATCTTCGCGCTAGCCATTCGGCTGCGGGAGTGGACTGTAGCGGGATACCGAAGTGGGAGGCGTTTTGGCACGCTGCTCCGCAGGTCGGAAGCGGACAAACCTTCCTGATCGAGGACCGGTCTTCAGAAGTTTGAAGTTATGAGCTGTCAGCGGGAGTTTAAACTCGAAATGTAATGCCCATGGTCCATGGTTGGACGTCTCCGCGGCTCGACCTGCGTCCGTGGCCCGAAAGGCCACATTTGAGGCTGTACTTGCCGTGGCGACGGAGCTTCGGCATCTATTCCTTGCTCAATTCGCCAGTTTGAGCTTCCGAATTTGGGCTTCGTGGTCATGTTCTCCGACCATGTAATGTTGATCATGATGAGCAGTAGTGCGTGGCTGGTGATTGTCAGCATCAATAGTCCTTGGTGATATGTCGCAATAAGTCAGTGATTAATAGTTTTTGCGAGCTTCTAGCAAAATAATGAACACCCTTCTTCCTCACCCAAACCGAGCAAAACAGCACAAGTGAAGTTCGTACTTTGTCCAAACAGTCGAGTCTCTCAATGACCTCCTTGGACATTTGTAGAAGTTCGTGATGTCGAACCGGATTTATAGGCAATTCTCAGCGCAGGCGTTGGCCGGCCGTGTGCGAGCAGTTGGGCGTCAATTCGCACGTGGAGGCACGTCTTGGTACTCATGATGGGCGGGTGGTAGCTCACGATCAAGGGAGTAATCACATGCATCTGACATTAAGCGTGATTTGCTACGTGTGAGGGCCCGGATCTTGTGAGCTACACGCGTGCTTAACCTTGCCGCGGGCGAGCGGCGGATACTTAATATATAAGGCGCCGATAGACCGAGTTCCGTCGCTTCGATGAGCGGGATGCTAAAGTCCATCGATCAACGGTGAAAAATAAAGAAAAATAAAAAAAATTACTGTCGATTCTCCTTGCTTCAGAGATTTCGCATGCTCCAAACGATTTGCGTTCGCGTGGAACGACGCATGGGATGGCGCACAACGTCATGCCGGACAGCACCAGCACTTTATGACGCTGAAGGAAGAAACCGGCCTTGAGTGCTGAACTTCATCTGCGACTGCTATTTGTTCGAACCACCTACACTATTCAATCCAATCCAACAGATCTTTGCTAAGCCGTCCTCACCAAACAGCAAGCTCCTTCCCCACAGCTACTTCTACAATACTCTTCACATCCGCCAACTTCGCCACCACACTTTCACTCAATACCTCCTCCGCCTCCCTCACCCACAACCCATGCACGTCCGCCTCCACCCACGCATCCACCGTCTCCCTTAACGCCCTCCTAACCTTCGAACTCCTATACCTCCCCACCCTCTTCTTCCTCTCCAACCCTCCACCCGCTCCCTTACCCACAACCACCACCCCCCTCCTCTTCCACCCCAACACCACCCTCGCCGCACCGACGACCCTCCACCCCAGCAAAAACACCTCTCCCCTCCCCGCCCACCCCATCGCCCCATCCCTTTCCCTCTCGGCCAACAGCTTCAACTCCCTCAACCCGTCCACACACCACACCTCCAACGCCCTCACGACCTCCTCGTTCGCCGCGCCATCACCACCCAAACTCAACCCCGCCAACACGGGCCCCCAAACCCCAACCTCCCGCACCGGATCCAAAAACAAATTCTGCTTCTCCCTCGCGAACAGCGCCGCGTTCTCCGTCCTCGCCTCCCTCAACCTCGCCGCGAAGCCGCCGTTCTCTCCCCTCTCCAACGAACCCCGTGCGGCCTCGACGTTATCCCTCCCGCTCTCCCTCTCCAACAACCGATGCGCCGCCTCCCCGACCAGCAGCCTCGACGACGGGTACGTCCGCCCCAGATGCGCCGCCAACTTCGCGCTGGCGGCGAGCGGCAGAACGGCCGGGATCTTCTCCGCCCTTCCGTCGCCGTCGCCATCTGCATGGCGCAGGTGGTGGCCGTTTGAACCGAGGACGACGACGATGCGCGTCGCGACCCGCGCGGCGGCGTCGCGGATCTCGTCGTCGTCGTCGTTGAGGGCGTCGTAGGCGACGAGGGCGAGGGCGAGGGCGAGGTGCGCGTTGTCGCCATCGTCGTCGTCATCGTTATCGTTGCCAGCAGCTCGTTGTTGGCATCGCCAGAACCCGCGCAAGGTATCCAGCGCGGCGATGGCGGCGCGGCGGGTGGGGAAGGGTTGGGTCTCGTCGAGGTCGGCGCGGAGGGTGCGGGCGAAGAGGGCGAGGAGGGGCTTCACGTCTGCGTCTCCTCCTCCTCCACCCTCCTCCGCCGCCGTTCCGTTTGGCACGGAAGAGGCGGAGGTGGGTGCCGATGCGCGCGCGTCGATGTACCGGCCGAGCAGGGGCAACGCGCCTTCGTGCAGCGAGGGCGAGCCCAAGCCCGCGATCTGCCTCCTCGTCTTGTCGCTGCCCAACATGATCGGGGCGAGGCAGCGCGCGGTATCGGGAAGGACGAGGCCGCGGTCGAGCAGCTCGGCGAAGGCGTGGCGGACGGTGGCGGCGACTTCGAGGTCCGTGGAGGTGGCAGCCGCGGTCGAGAGGATGCCGGCGATGCAAGCGTGCGCGGCGGGTGCGGCGTCTTGGAGGACGGGTGCGGAGATGGTGGACATGAGGGACTCGAGCGTGGTGCGGCAGGTGTCGGGGTCTTGGTGGGTGATATTTTCGAAAAGATCGGTGATGAGGGCTTGGGGTGACGGCTGCTCGCCGGCGACGCAGGTGCGGAGGAGCAGGTGCTGGACGGCGGCGAGAGAGATGGCTCTGCGGAGAAGGGCTTCACCGGAGGATTTGCCGCTGTTCCTGAGCGTGTGGTCGCCGTAGAAGCGGTTGAACAGGGGGAATGCCCCGTTGGCGATATGGTAGAAGATATCGCCACCATCACCGAAACCTTCGCAGATGAGGGGTGGAGAGGCTGAAGGCGGTTAGAACGACTTCGAGAGACCGAGATGTGGGGTGGAGACCTACACTTCCAGTCGCCGCTAACGATGTAATGTTTTTGGATCATAGTGATTATATCAAGGTAAGCAGATTTCGTCAGTGGACAGATGTTCTGCTCGTAGAGACGCTCGAACTGCTCAAAAAGCGCAAATGACAGCAGGTCCAAATCATCTAAAAAAAAACCGTTAGCATGCAGATCAAACCACACATGTGAATGTCAGATACTTACCCCTAAGCCCCTTGCCATTAGCTTCACACATATCCTTGACAAGATACTTCACAGACGACAGAACACCGTGCAATGCGTTCTGCCTCTGGAACGGCATTTCAATCAACGCAAGGACCCATTCGACCCTCTCCTCAGGCCCCAGCAATGCTGCCAGCGTCCTTGCGGCCATGTCTCTGACATGCCAATGCGAGCTTGCCGTCAGGCCAAACACCAGCTGCTGGATCTCCGCCCTCCTCTCCACTGGCGGTCTCGCTCTCTGCAGGATCTGGAAAGCGGGGAAGACGCCTTCGAGCGCTGTGTTCGTCAGCTCTGTTGCGCCGCTTTGGCGTTTAGGCGTGAGAAGTTGGACGATGATGTCGAGCAGGTTCGGGTACTTCTTGTACGAGAGGCGCGTAATCTTGAGGCGGTCGGTATCCTTCCAGTTTTGCGTGGTACCGCTCCCGAGAAGGCGGTCGATGAGGGCACGGAATAGCATCAGGCCGCAGTTACGGATGGCCCATCTATGGCAGTGTGTCAGCCCTGTCGGATGAAATAAGATGCTATGAGTACTTACACCTTAGACCCAAGCCTGCCTGCAGCGAGAGATAGACCTTCAGCCACGTAGGGCTCAGAGACAAATGCGAGCTTTGTGTTCGTGAACACATCCTTCAAGCAGTTCAAAGCATGAACCTGCGGGAGATGACTGCCTTCAATGTTACTGTCTTGCTCCTCTTGCACAGCCTCTGCTTGAAGGTCACTGATAACCCGCGCGAAGAGCGCACTCTCGGGGGCTGCAGACAAAATGCCAGTAATGAGAGATGGCAAGCCGGCTGATCGACGGGTGATCATGGAACCCTTGTCACGAATGCAGCGAAGTGTTTCCTGTAATACGTTCAGCATCACAAATATAGGCAGGTTGGTAAATAATATTCCTTACCTCGTACCACACGTCCAGTAGCCTTTTGATCTCGGGGTCTGAAGACCTGCTGCAACGAAGGCAGAAAGTGGCAAATGTCTGGGCAACCGTCGAGAAGGCACCACGGTGTCGCAGTTCAGCCAGTTGCAGAAAGCAGAGCTTGCCCAAGCCCTTGAACTCTGTAGTTTCAAGAATAGAGGTTCCGCTGGATAGTTGGAAAGGCGCTTTGGCAACGATCACACGCAGCAGGGTGCTAAGAAAAGAAAGTGTCAGTTCGAGGTCATCTTACCTTGGTATCGCATATTTTCTCACCTTGCCTCCTTTAGACCTCTCCAGGAATAGCTCAGAATATCTTTCGTCGTCAGATCAGGCTCTTCTTCCATATCCTCCGGCACGTGGCCTTCAGGAGCGTCGACACAAAGGATATTCCTGACACAGTCCCAAACTGAACGCAGACTGTCCAGGATCTGATTGTGTAGCTGCTTCCAATGGTCCAGCTCCTTGCCTTCCATGGATGCCATCGAGGTGTAGAATGCAGATTGATCGAGGATGTATCTGAGAGCGGAGAGTATGCCATGCATGGGATAAGCGTTCACAGCGACAGAAAGGTTGGTGCTTGCAGCAGTGATAGTCTCGTCCAGCAGGGAAATGAGGTGCTCCACGATACCCTGCCGGCTTTTCATCCAATCCGCAAGTACACTGTTAGCAGGAGACTCGGGGCTCAAGGTCTCCGCTCTTCTCTCAAAGAGCAAGTCATACGCGCGAGCAACGCCGTCCGCGTGATCGGCTCTGCCGCTGCGGAGCATTGCCTTCTCCGCCCTGTCCAGGAACGCAGCAAAGGCATGCTCAACAAGAGCAGTAGAGTCCACTGGCTTGCCAATGAGTACAGGCACGATCTTCGGCCCCTTTGCCGATTTCTTGGGTGGTTCGGAGGTTTTGTTTGTTCCAAGCTTGAGCAAGAACGCAGCCGCATGCCGCACATCGTCAAAGGGATCCATGATGAGGTCAAAGAGCTCACGCACCAGCAGAGGCGTGAGAACGTTCATCTGGAAAGGAAAACGAACCTCACCCTGTGCGGTCCTTGACAATGCTTGGTGGGGTACTGATGGATCTAGTCCGGACTTCATGACGATGGTCAAGGCCTTAAGCGCGGAGATGTGTCTCTGGTACGCTGCTATTGGTTGGAGCTCGGATGAGATGAAGCGCAAGTACCAGTGGATGAATTCGACGTGGGCGTGGTACAATTCGAAAGTATTGCTCTGTTCTTGAGTCTCCTGTTCCTTGGCCAAATTTCTACTCATCACGCCAGTCGATCCTCGCAGACGTTCAAATAGTGACATGGTCAGGCTCATAATCTCTCCACGGAAGTTTGCATCAGTGTCCGCATGCAAGCATGACAAGTTGCGCTTCAGAACAGCAAAAGTGCCAAGGGTCAGAGGTCGGGTTACGGCGGCCGAAGTCGTAAGCAAAGCGAAAGCAGCCAATCTGGTCTCTGCACGTTCGTGGGCAAGAAGTCTTCCAAGCAGCCTGTCCGGAATCAGAACCACCCCGCCGCGGATCTCAATCTTTTTTGAAATTCGATGATCTGTTTCCGTTAGTCATTTTTGAAGGATCGAAGTGGAAGGGAGTGGCGACGCACCGACTTCCTGGACAAAGCCCATATCTTTCCCAACCTGCAAAGAGGTGAAAAGCAAAGACGCTTCGAAGTCATCCGATGGGTTGGAGCCGCGATCCGTGCTGGGTTTCAGCCGGATGTGGTCGTCAAGATGCAGGTGCTCCAGAAAGCGGAGGTAGTCGGTCAGTATCGGCTTGAACAAGTCAGGAAAGACGTGGCTCTTGAAGTTCAACATGGCATCTGGATTTCTCCGGATGGTACTCTCCAGGGGTTCCACCCAGATTGGAGGGGAGCTTGCATTATCCCTGGCAAAGTACGCCGCCTGCTGACGGCGACCGTGATCCATAACAACACAGACCGCGTTTCCAGCTGTAGGTGTGGTGTCTTGATGATTGGCCCAACTCATGATGCCATAGAGGAAAGTCTTGGGAACATTTCCAGGGGCAGGAAACAGCTGTAGGGACTTTCCCCTAGCAGTACTCCACTGCTCAAATGCAGTGATGGTGTAGTCGACAGTGATGACATCTTTTTGGACAAAGTGCGAGAGGGCGATAAGGGCAGGTTTGACCTTGGATGTGTCGTCCTCCTGGAACAGAACGTCGAATAGGCGGATGACAGACTCATCCTTGACAGTGTGTGCGGTGGTGGTCTGGTCCTTCTGGAGGACGGTGCACAGAAGCAGCAAAACCTGCCTCATGGACTTGGGCTTCGCATTGTCATATCTCTCGAGGAAGATGTCAAAGAGATCAGTCCAGATGTGATTGGTCCAAATCAAGGAGCGGATCCTTTTGTCCGGCGAGGCTTGACACTTTTCGAGTAGAGAACATAGCGGATTGCAAGCGCCGGCTCTTTGTGAAGCTGGGATGTAGGGAATCGATGCGGTCCCAACAAGAGCGTTCAGCAGGTCAGAGAGTTTGCTTTGGGTAAGTCAGCATCTCTGGAAGTTACTATGAGACCGGCGAGCAGTGGACGTGAACCGTGCGTCGGGTGATCGATTTTCTTACTTTACGCTCTCATCCGAGATGGCACCCTCGGCCGGAATGTAGCTGTGCAGGTCTTTGCTCAGCTTGCGCAGGAAGTCGACGGAGACGGGAGCCTGCAGCGGCGTATCTTCCGCCATATCGGGCAATCCCGGCGGCAGGATTTTTTTCCCTTTGCCCTCTTCGACAGCAGCCGAGCCTCAACTCCACGTCTTGTCGTGGGAAAATTGTCGGTCCTGAGGCCGGCGGTGCTCGTGGATGAAGCCAGCGGCAGAAAGTTCCGAAAGCGATATGCAACGGCGGAGTTGTGGAGCTGTGCGCAGGGACGTAAATTTTGGAAGTCACGGGATTGGGGCGGCAACGGGATGGCGGATCCCTGTCTAAGGGCTGGGGCTACTAATCCGGGCTTGGCGCCGTGATGAAGTAAATTTTGGGGCTCCGACACCCGCCTGCCACCTTCTGCAGCTCGCGACAGCAGTCCACCACTCTCTCTCTATCCAGAGGCCCCCCTCGCGACTCAACCCCGCCGTCCTTCATCTCCACGCGCCATTGCCTCGCCTCGTCCGCCCCCCGTTACCCCGTCATCCGTGCGCGTCATACATCACCACCACCTTCGCCGCCGCAATGACCATCTGGGACTCTCTGACCGGCCGCAAGGCCGCATCAACCACCACCTCCGGATCCCCGCCCACAGACTCGCAGCCCGCAGCATTCGACCCGTCATCCGCCACCGATGTGTCGTCCTTCCTCAACGAGTCGACCGCCTTCGACCCGTCGCAGCTGCATCCGCTCGCCGGCCTAGACAAGGACACGCTGGACTACCTGACACTCGAGGAGGGCGCGCTGTCAGACCTGCCCGGCGCGCGTTCCGCCCTGCCCTCGCGCGGCTGGTCCGACGACCTGTGCTACGGCACCGGCACCACGTACCTGACGGGCCTGACGCTCGGCGGCGCCTGGGGCATGGCCGAGGGCCTGAACAAGACGACGCCGCAGATGGCCCCGCGCCTGCGCCTCAACGCCGTCCTCAACTCCGTCACCCGCCGCGGGCCCTTCCTGGGCAACTCGGCCGGCATCGTCGCCATGGTCTACAACATCTTCAACTCCACCCTCGGCTACTACCGCGGCAAGCACGACGCCACCAACAGCATCATCGCCGGCGCCCTGAGTGGCGCCCTCTTCAAGAGCACCCGCGGTCTGAAGCCCATGGCCATCTCCAGCGGTCTGGTCGCCGGTGCCGCCGGTACCTGGGCGGTATGTTCATTTTCCCCTTCCTGAAACCGCCGCTTGCGTCAATTGCTAACCAAAATGCGCCAACAGCTCATCCGCAAGGTTGTGTTCGAGTAAAGGAAGAGGCAAATCGTTTTACCCCACCGAACCGCGCCGATGGCCACACCACCCAGATCTCCAGTAATACCTACCTCCCTCCGAACCCCCACCCATCCGAGGACGACAGTACACGACCGGTGGCCGGCCCGTGAATAAAGATGTGTGTATGCTACGGTGCCACGAGGTGAGCACGACGGCGAGCGCGTTGAAAGCAGGGGTATATTTTACAAGTTTTTGACGGTCACCAAAGCGGGCTATTTTTCTCCCTCATATCGTCCTCTTCTTTTTCTACTAGGGTCTCTGGATGCATTTTCCGATGGAGTCAAAAACGACGGTCGACAAAAACTCCCCTCTCGAAAGCGGTTGAGCGTGTCATGAATTTACGTGGTTGGATTGACACGCAGTTGCTTCCTTTTGTACAAATATTGTTCGTTTTCCTTTTATTTTGGGATGGGTTGTCTGGCTTGTTTGTTTCCCCCTCATGATGAGCAAAGCGGCGCTTCTTCGAGGTAGATATATAGAGGTCTTTATTCGAAAAAAAGATTTTACCATTACCCAATGTTTGAGGCCGCTTGTTTGCAGTGTGAGAATGGAGAGAAAAGTCGAGGCTATTCCTTGGCTGGAGCGGTGCTTGAGAGAAGTATCTGGCTTGCCGATCAAATGGCGTTGACATCGCTGTTCTGAATATCCGGCAAGAAAATCGAGCCAGGTTGGAGCTTTGCCAGAGATGAACTCGAGACATTGGCTATGGTAGGTTGCATGGCTGCACGTACTGACTACGGGATGGGACTTTGCTTGGACGCCTCGTATCCGCAAGACTGGTCTGCCTCAGTATCAGAGAAGACGAGTCAGTAACTGTGTCTATGGCGCTGTGTCATGCTCGTAGAGAGCTGAAGCAATCAGCTTGGATTTGGTTGTCATCCCGTGATCTCATTATTGCAATCCTCCACGTGCGGCAGCTCTCCGCTCCAGCGCTTCTTAAAGACTATATATCACAGCCTCTAGAGTAGTGCAGTAGGATGTTCCATTGCGCTCGGCCAGGCAATCTACATCATGGCAGCATCGAGCCGGGACCTCACTCTTTGCTGGTGGAAAGGAGAAATAAAAAAGGTACGAAGGCGCTGTGACAACGGTCGCTTCCCGGAAAGAGGACGCTGGAGGTTTGCACCATCTTGCAATGCTGCGCGGAGGTGTATCATGATGACGGCGATCAGCATTGACGCTGATGATTCGAGCGCCTACCCCTGAGGATGGCCGATGGCTTGCTTGCTGTCAGAGCACACTGATTTCACTCTTGGAGAGCTCGGTTTTTGATGAGGCAGCTGCCTTCTCAACACTTCCACTGCACACTTCCGTCTGCTCGTGGCTCCTGCATCTCGGCTGTTCCGCCCTTCCAATACAAATTGGCGGTGCTTCCGCATCGCTTTCTACGGAATGGCAGGGGGAGACTGGAAAGGTACCAAAAGCGTACCGACGCAGCCGTCTCATAGCAAGGGATATACCAACCAATCTCAGTCTTTACTTTTCGTGTGGGGTCAGTTCCTCTGCTTTCTGTGAAGCACATACGCTGGACACCATTCTCCTCATTTTCATGCCATGATGCCTTGCATCAATCAGAACTTCTGCTACAGAACATCTGGATGAATTAACGGTAGTCGACCATAAGAGGTCGTTTTACGTGCGGTAGGTGATATGGATTGCCAGATCTAACATAAGCGATAGAAGCAGGCCGCGAAAGTGCAGAAGCTACTGGGACTGGCTATCATATTTAGCTTGCAGAGGTTATATTTACGGTAGAACATAGACAAAGCTCACAATTACTCGTCTTTTAAAGAACCCTCCTATCAAAGTTCTACTAGAGAAAGTAGGTCCGGTGTTACGTTGCGTCCTAACACGACAAACATCACTATCGGCAGACCCCCGAATGTGGACCTAACCTGGCGCCATCGAGTCCCTATAAAAAAGTACCTTGTTGTTGATGGTTCTCTAGGAGATATGTCTCCCCTATCTCTAATTCATCCAATCAAGAACAACCCAAGAAATACACCCCTACCTCATTTTCTTCTCTATTCGACGTGACATACTCGAATATTTGCAGTGCGAAGCGAGACGATAAGTTACATTATTTGTTCCCACATAATAGTGTGCTGAATTGACAGTGAATGAAGACTATCCACTTTCCTTGGTTGTAGTTCTGTTTTCTCGGTAATCAGTATTCGTCAAAATTGATGAATAGAACCCTTCAAGAAGCGTCTTCCGACTTCCCAGTCGAGTTGGGGCAGAAACGAACAAACAAGAGCAGCAAGTGCGTCATTAAGTTGCAGCCGTTCAAATAAGGCGGTGGCGCTTTAGCTTAGCAACAGATTTTGGATTGGCAGAATATACCAACGTTGAACAGCTTATAAATGGATCTGCCCGCGAATTTGCTGCCTCAATGGCTGATTGTCACGAGCAAGGGTACAGTGCAAGATTTGGCGTTCCAGCCAACAGCTGACAATGTTGCGCGCAAGCCCACAGACCACCACTAATTCGTGGGCGTCCGTCCGTCTTCTTATAAAAATTCGCACGCAGCTCGAAGTTCCCACGGTGTCAAGCTTCTGGCCTTGTTCGGCTAGGCTATCTAGAACCAAATGTGACAGTGCGGACACTTTGTTCCTTCCAGGAGATTCTCCGGCGCCCACCCCCAATAGCTGCACGCCATGCCTTAGTTGATGAGGCTGAACTACATGAGGAGATCATGCGCTGCAGGAGCCCGTAATGATGCCGAAGATTCGTTCTTCCAGATGATATTGCGGGATGATCGATGGGGAAAATTGCGCAGATTAGTCGACGCAAATAAGTAAATAACGTACACTGCCCGCAGCCCAAGGCCCAGTGAGTGGGATAATAACCTTTGTCTCGGTTTATGTTTGACAAACGGTTGAAAACTCCGACGAGTTCAACCACAATGAAGCAAACGAAACGGTTTCCAGAGAACCGACTGGTCGTTTTTATCTCAATAGCGCGCCGGCGGCAGTTGCTCGACCTTCAAACGGAAAGCCACATGAGCATCCACAGCCCATGCATACATAAACCTACTGTCTCACAAAGCACATCTCGTGCTCCGTAGCAGGGGCCTCCGAAGCGTGCCGCACGCCATCTCGAGGTGGCTCGGTGCACACGTGCACCGGTTTGGGCAGGGTCCACGCCGAGCCCACGGAGATGCCATTTAAGCATCGGCGTTTCTTGGTTCTCTGTTCGCAGTAACCTGAATCTCAGTCTTCTGTGATAAAAAGTTCGTGCCACCTACGATCACCGTCACTCGGCAGAGCTGGGCCTCTTGCTACACTCGTTGGGGTCCGCACACACAATGGTTTGTATGTCACTTCCAACTTCTACGATTATGGAGCTGGGACGCATCAACTGTTGTTCATTATGATGAGATTCAATATCTCATAAAGCAGAATTTCGGACGCCAAGGGCATCTGAGCTCCAGCAATTAGTCAAATGAGATAATACAGACGCTGATATGCTATCAAATGAGGTGTAAGGATGAACCGTAGAACACCACAGTGTTCGGCCTGGGCAGGAGCCAGAGGCCAGCAACCACAGTTTCGGGCGCATGAAGTAGCATATACAGCAAACCAAGTTGCCGTCGACAGTGGGCAACGAGTAAAAGCAAGGGCATGGGCGTGCTTTGGGCAACCGCGAGCACCCGGTCGGAACGTCTGATCAGCAGAGCGCCCAGCACGCCGTCAATGCGATACTCTTCAGTAGACGTATATGTACAGCTGACGTATTGCGCTACGCTATTCCGGAACAGCACGGGTTCACTCCGAGTCTCACGGCTTGCCTGGTGCCGCAAATGTGAGTGTTACTTATACTACGTACACTCTTTGAAGGGTCCTACGCTTAGTAGATGACCTCTGGGTGTGCGTGTTGAATGCTTAACACCCCGACGGATGGATTCATTTCACTCGTTTGTTGGTTGGGTTCTTCCCTCGTAGAAACGGTCCCCGTGGTCCGCCTCGCCTCCACCAAATTACCTTCGACAAAGACGCAGAAAATCAACATGTTTCAATGATGATGCTCGCAACCACGATCGAGGGCGCTTTGCGGTACATAACAACGCAGAGCGATACTGACTAAGAACAATGACTCTGAAGACTAAACACACCCACTGGATGAGGCCTGGGCCTCCAGGTGAGGCCACTCCAGTCACGAGAAAACGAGCCAGTCGGCAAGCTACCTTGGGCACCGGAAACCACCAGTGCATTTGCCCCGAACACTTAAAAAGCAAGACAAGCCCGCAGCTCCGCTGGACGACAGAAGACAAGAGCGAGTAGAGCGATGCTCTTAAGCAATCGCCCCCGCTCCCCACTCGGCGGCAACCACGGGGGCTCACCAGCTCCGTGGCACCGCGTGCAGGAATGTCCGCGAAGTCTCATTCACCCCCTTCGCTCAACTTGCCTGCACTCTCTTCACCACGCGGGGGAAAGTCCCTGGGCACGGGGTCCACAGTTCCAGAACCCATTATAAAAATCCTATCCGCCGTCGCTGCTTCCGACTCGAGCAGTGTCCATCACTTCCATGACAGGTGGAACAGAGCCCGGATCGCTCTGACACTGCGTGCTTACCTACACGCACGAGGCTTACCACTGTCCTTGCCGATCGTGGAGCCAGTTAAGACCCAGCCAACTCGGAAACCAGACCAGCGACATCTTATTCTTTCTTCCCTTATTTATTGCAAATGGTGCAGCTCAGCAAGAAACAACTTCGCGATCCCCATCAGTATCTTAACCAAAAGCTGACGTCCAGCATCGACCACCGAAACAGCTCACCCGCAACTTCTTCCGATCATGTAAGACGTAGTTGCTGAGGAGATCAGTGAACGACGCGGACAATACCAAGAGGCTTCCGCACGCACCGAAGCAGTCGACGGTGAGGTTTGTAGTGAACCCATCAGACCAACAGTACATGAGATATGTTACCATATCGACATTGATACGGAGGGATCAAGCCTCTAAAGACGAAGAAGTAAGAACACATACATGCATTCACTCCATTCATACAGTCCCCGGTCTCGTGAACCGCGCGCGCGACCGGAATCTAATCGTAAAAATGACCTCAAGACGCCGTGACATGCATTTCATCTCTCATCTTCTTCTTCCTCCCACTCGCCCTCTTCTTCGCAGCTACGCGTCTCCAGATGGCCCGGCTCATGCCAGTGAAACACTCAGCTAACGGCTGACCTCGCTCCGCATATAAGAGGGCCGAGCCACCCCCCATTCCCGAACCCAGCCATCCTCCCAGTCTCGTGAAGGAGAAACCCAGCAAGTGATGTAAACGCCCATCAATGCAACGTACAAACGAAGGAGGACAGAAAGAAAGGAGAGAAAAAAACCCCCCGGGAGGATGAGACATTCCCCACCATATGAAACCGTGTCCCAGCTACCAAGCAAGGAAAAACCCGATACCTAGCTCCCATTCCTTGCAAACAAAATTCCCACGGCGGCGGGATCCCGCGTCCCCATTCCATGGCCCCGCTCGTTCGGAAATCGTCGTTCGTCGTTCGTCGTTCGTCGATCGTATACGCGTGTGCGTTGCTCGAGCATGATAGGGATATAGATCATCACACCCTCACGAAAGCTGTTCATTCGAAAGAGCAAGAATTATTGTCGTAAGCCTCTCTCCAGTATAAGGGCGGAATGGACAACAACAGCAACAACATCATCAACAGCAGACAGCAGCAGACAAGAAGAGCAAGCAATCGGGCATCACACGAACGCCAGACTCCTCACGTCGGCCGCCTCCCTCCTCCAAGTAATAGCGGAGAACTTACTCGCGTCGATCTGCTTGACTTGCGGCAGGGCAAGCCGGACCTTGTTCCGGTACAGCGCCGGCTGCCTCGTCTGCAGCGGGTTGCCCTCGAAGTACACCGTCTCGAGGTTCTCTTTGCCGCGCAGCTCGCGCTCGACCTCGGCGAAGTCCGTCAGCTGGCAGTAGCTGGCCCAGAACTCTTCCAGGAGCGTCAGCGCCGACAGGTTCGTCAGGTGTTCGATCGGGTTGCCGGTGATGTCGATGATGCGCAGGTTCTTGTTGTTCTCGACGCCCTCCGTCGACGTGAGGGCGTTGTGCGAGATGTGCAGCTCCTCGAGGTTGACGAGCTGCTCGAGGCCGGTGATAGACGTCAGGCGGTTGGATTGGATGGAGAGAATCTTGAGGTTCGACAGCGTGTCGAGGCCCTACCGGAAGGAAGCACATTAGACGTATCTAGACCGGGGGGAGCGGTCAGATTGGAGCAAACCTTGATCTCCGTGATCTTGTTCTTCCCCAGCCACAGCTCCTCGAGCCCCGTAAGCGTCTCCAGGTTCTCAATGGTCTGCGGACGCACACCAAGTTAGCCCAACTCCACCCGACCAAACGCAAATTGACCAGCAGCCTGTCGCCCTACCCTTATCCTATTCGCACCGAGCTCCAGATTCCTCAACTGATCCAGCCCCTCCAAATTCTCAATCGTCGAAATCTTATTCTGCACAAAGTACAGGTCCTTCAGCTTCTTCATGTGATTGACCCTCTTCACATGCTTGATCTTGTTGAAACTCAGATCCAGATTTTCCACCTCCACAAACGGCTCCAGGCCCTTGATGTGCGCGATCAGGTTGTCGTACAGATCCAGCTCCGTCACCGTCTTGCCCAGCTCCGCGGGCAGCTCGTCCATGGCCGAGATCTGGTTCTGCCGCAGCGACAGCCGCTCCAGCTGCTTGAACCGCTCCAGCCGCAGCGCCGCCACCGACGTGATCCGGCAGTGGATCAGGTCGATCTGGTCCACGTCCTCCTCGTAGTCCTCCAGCAGGTCCTCGTCCGCCTCGATCGTGTCCGGCGGCGGCGCCGCGTCGTCGTCGGAGATCTCGGGGTCGCTCATGACGTGCGGGTTGACGACGACCGCCGACGGCTTGGACGCCTTGTTCACGCGCAGCTTGCCGTCCCAGCCGCTCTTGCTGCTGAGCGCCGGGCTGCCGTGCTGCTCGTGCGCGTCGTCGCGCTCCGAGTTGTTGTCGACGACCATGGCGTGCGGCGCGTCGGTGGGCGGCGTGTCGTCGGTCATGGTGGGTAGTCTAGGTCTCGTGCAGGTACTGGGCTGCGCGGCCGTGGGGCTTGTGAGGAAGGGAGGGTGAGGGGCGAGGTCGGTGTGGAACGGGTGCGAGCAAAGAGCTATGCTGTGCTAGGGTACGCGACGGCGGGATGCAGGGTGTGTGGTTGACCGGTGACGTGGGGGAGATCGTTGGGTACGGGACGTGCGATATGGCGGGTCGGTGCGACGACGATGCACGAGACCACGGGCAGGAGGATTGCTACCGCACGCAAGCAAAAAGGCGAGACGAAGAGAAGCAGTGAAGATGCATCGTGTCAAAAGGTCAGCCGAAAGATCCGAGCAAGGCAGAGCCCGGGAGGCAAGGCAAGGCACGCGTAGGGCTGGCATCCGCACTGCACGAGGAAAGTGACCAGTAACTTTTCCCGTCTCCGCTGTTTGGAGCACAACCACCACCACCACCCCGGCAGCGGGAGATGACGTTGGCCGCGACGCAGAACAAGCTAAAACAAGGTGCCCGCCAATCCGTTGCCAGCGAAGCATCAGGAGAGCTTCTTTTTCCAAATCCCCACTCTCCGCACATGCGTCAAACTTGCGGCCCGCCCCCTGCACATTAAGCTCTCCGCATCGCACAAATGCATGCATAGTTTGAGTCTGTTTCAGAACCGCCTTCCTATCCATTCACCGCTGTCAGCTTCACCGTCCCTAATTTCTAGACGTGTGTGCCTGCATATGTAGTAAAACCCTGTAGTAGGCCAAGAAAAATGCGGCTGACACCAAGCCCTCCGCTCGGGCAACGGGGCACGTAGGTATTTGGGAAGACTATCACTTCTTTGATTATCGCTTTCGCCCGATATGAAAATAACGCGATCATGGTCCAGCCACTGTTGCCACTGCTGCTCCCCCATGCCTACGCTATCGTCCTACAATCACTGAACATCTTCGTATGCGTCTGCATGCGTCACCCACGCCTCACGTCCCAAGCAGCCACTGAAGAGCGCACAAGCGTCAGACACAAGAGACTGATCCTGCTAGATGCGCATAGTTTCTTTTCTCAGCTTCTGTATTTGGGTATGTGTGTGCGTACACGCGTGCTGCGCCCAGTGACATGCATGTGCATTACTACAACTTCATTTGCCTCTTCTTGTCTGCTCGCTCTTCCTCCGCTTGCACGCGCAAAGAAAGCGTCTCTTCCGCCGGGATCGAACAAAAACGGGAAAAACCAGGGGGATGAAGCTTTTTTATAATTTCGGATGGATGTGGTGGTTTCGCAGCACTCAAATAAGCCAACACAGCCTGTGGTATCAAAAGTTCAAGGAAACAACAACTGCAGCAGGGAATAAGAAACGAAAAAAAAAAAGCAAGGAACGATGGCAAGGCCGAGAAACGCAGGAAAGGAAAACGATCTGGTGTCGAGAAGTATTGTAAGTGTGCAAGAAAAAGAGTGAGCAACAAAGGAAAGTGGTGTTGGTCGGGTGGTTATGGCTATCTCTTTCTCTCGCTTGGAGGAATAAAAAAAAAGGTGGGTTGAAGAAAAGACGAAGGTGCGCAGCCTTCCGTAGAAGGAAGGCGCCACGATGAGAGAAGAGTGGGGATCGAAATGGGAGAAGAAAATTGTGAGTCTGCCAAGGTCAATGCTCCGCAATGCTAGCCAAAACAGAAAAGAAAATCAGTGTATGCAAGGTCCCTTCCAGGACAGCGAAACGCGCGAAAGCGAAAAGGCAACGCAGAAAGAGAAAGAAACAGTAACGCCCGTTTTGCTCTGTGCCGCCCTCCAAAACTTTTGTGTCCGGTCTCAAATGGCCATTCTGTATCGACAGGTTTCCGCGGAGCTGGTTGCTGGGCAGGCCGTCAATCATGTCGGACCGCAGTTTTGAAGGCGTAGAAATCGTTCTCCAGGAACCAAAGCCGTTCTCCAGTCATGCCGATTACAGGGATTAAACAGTACAAGTCTAAGCGCCGATGCGTCCGCATAAGGTGCACCAGAGGGTGTATCGGGGAGGTGGTGGAAAGGATGGACACCAGAGCGACGCTGAGTTCACGGCTGAGAACTCATGAAGCGACACTGACCACGAGGCTTAGGGAAGCTCTTCCAGAGTGGGCAGGCCCTTCAAAGGCACATCTTGAATCCAGCGCGCCATATTTCTTGCGCGCTGGGCCATGGCCCAGGCTTTGTGTATCTCGCCCGCTTGGGAAAACCTATGCCACGCTCAGTAGCATCTGATGCTAACAATTTTTATACAACTCACAAGGCCACATCCAGCACTAAGCTGACATCGCTAACTTGTTGGCCAGCGAGGTCCTCCAGTACCGGGATGAGATCCAAGAGTTCATTGTCATGTGCATCAGAGAACCAACTGCTAATCGGAACGGCGTGTTGGGGGTGGAAGATGTACGAAGTCGGCGAGTTGTCGATGATGATCGTCTCCTTCAGGTCGCGGCCCACTTGAGAAAGATCCTGCCACACAGGTTAGTCCGCAGTGACGTTCAGGTGGCGCATGATACTTGCCTTCACATAGTTGCCTTGGTGGTTATAGCAGCTCTCTCTAAACAGACGGTGGTGGACCACGCCGTGAATATCGAGTTGATCAAGGAGCGGATCGCCATACTAGACTGCATCAGGATGGTGGGGCTCGAGGGGGGAAAGCGCACAGACTTACCTTTGATACTGAAGCAGTGAAAACGACGACCTCGTACAGTTCACCGACACGTTTCATGAAGGCATCGACACCGGGGCGCTTGATGACGTAAACGTTGTGGTACTGTCCCTCGATCTCCACTGGAATCGTGAAGTCGGCCTGGTGCAAGATCTGTACCGAGTCAGCATATGCAGCACAGCGAAAAGGAGAAGCCAGCTTACCTTGAAGCTGCTGTGGACAAGAGTCTCGTCCAAATCCAGGACCAAGCACTTCTTTCCCTTGAACTCGGGCCTGATAGGCGGCAGGAGCCACTTCTGCGGGGGCTCTGCAGGAGTAACGGCAAGAGAGCTATCCTGGCTTTGAGGTGTGGTTGCGGTAGGAGGAGCAGTCTGAGCCTGGCGATCAACGAGCGGCGGGGGCGGCGGAAGGTCAATCTTAGTCGGTGCTGCATCCTGCTGCACCGGCTCACCGCTTTCTTCGGTCAAAGGAACTTCGTTCGCGGCGATTGGTATCGATGGGCCTGCGTCCGTCATTTCGATATCCGCATCCCGCGCCTCTTGTTCGGGAGTCCTGTCGGTAATCGCTTGTTCTTCCGAAGGCGCAACCGGCGTGGGGGCCTGAACATTGACTTGGGGGCCGTCCTCACCAGCGACCGAGGTATCCAGACGGTCGGCCTGAGGAACAGGAGGAAGTGGTTGATCCAGAGTGTTCTTTTCTTGAGATGGAACCTCCAGAATGGGCTTGTCCGCCGACGCGTCCCCTGACAACGGTTGCTTCTCAAAGTCCTTCACAGGCCCTCCTGCTTCCGTAGATTTGCCAGCCTTCTCTTCAATGGGTTCCTTCGAGTCGGCGTTGCTTGACTCTGCGGCACTCACGTCCTTCTTTGCTTGGGTGGTCGGCGCGGATTGCTTGCGAACCGAGCGTAGCTTGGTAGCCTTCTTGGGTGCCTCGGGGGACTCCTCCTGTCCAACCACATTGCCCTTCTCTGGCACGCCGCAGCAGTTGAGTATGAGCAAAATCCTCGAAACACCGCTCTTTTTCTTGGGCTGGGCCTGAGGGGCAGAACCAGCCGCGCCAACTGCTTGCGCATTCTCAGGAGCCTTCTCGCTTGTCGCGGCACGCGCCTTCTGGGAGCGCTTGCTGCTCGCAGTGCTCCCAGCACGCCTCTTGCCCAAGAAGCTACGCTTCGAGCCCCGTCCCACGCTCTCAGCCCCCTCACTTGCGGTCGCTCCGCTCAGTCCTGATCCGCTTGCCGCAGCCTCCTCGCCGGTTTGCGAATTCGAGTGTGGCACGTCGAGGAAAGAAGGCTTTCTCTTGGGCTCGTTTCCGGCACCAGCGGCTTGTTCCGACGTTGATCCAGCAGCGTTGTTTGACGACGAGGTAGGGGCGGCGCCTGCGGTCGCTGGGACGACGGTTAGCGTGCTGCGACGGGCGGGACGTGCGAGACCGGGGGCCTCGCTGAGCGGAGTGGTGAGGGTCGTACTGTTACCGTTGGAGTGCGGTGCTATCGCCTCGCCATTGTCGTTCGCTGCCGGCTTCTGCACAGCAGTCGACGGATCTGCGGACGACCGCACAGCGTCTTGGCTCATGTGGGGCAACGGACGCCTCTAGGTGAGGCTCGCAGTATTGTCAGGCGCGTGAGCGGGCGAGGAAGAGCGATGGCGCTCTCCTTGGGTCGGCGCGTCAGGGCGTGAAGACCGAGTTGCGAGCTTCCAAAAGCAGCAAGCCGGGCGGAGCGGTGGGCGTTTCGGACGAGGACGGTGGGAGCTGAGGCTTGTCGTCGCGCGCGCTGCGGGTGCTGTCCTGCGCTGCAGCTTCGGCCGGGCGTTTGAGTATGGTCTCGCTTCAGAGCGTCGAGGGGAGCCGGGGAGGAAGAGTGATGGCAGTCGCTGCGCAGGCTAGATGGGTTGGGAGGCTGGGATACTCCGTGAATCGCTCGCTAACCGAAATGAGAGTCGCCGCCAGTCACGGGCAGCTGGGTCTTCGCGCGGGCCTGGGCGGGCAGCGAGCGATGACGAAACGGTGAGCTTGACGGTCTCGTGGGATGGGCGAGGGCAGCACGGCGATGGCAGCTAGGAGCGGCAAGGTAGGGGAGGGTGCAGCAGCGCGAGTGCAGGGCAGGGCGAGAGGCTGACTCTTGGGCGTGGGCCACGGGCGGCTTCGGGGCAACTGCCGCTGGAGAGTCTAGGCTGGGAGCGGCCTCTCTGCGGAAGTGAGGTGTGCAGCAATCAGGGCGGGCACACGCAGGCTGGCATCTGGTAAGTTGCGGGCCCGGGGAGCTTGTGGATTGAGCGACGACGAGCTGCCATGCGCGACGCTATTGGATCGCCCCGGCGAATGAGCGCCCCGGCCGCTTTGGCGGCCACGGGTTTGGACACGCGTGAGGCCAGCGTGCAGCCGGCCCTCTTCGGCCTTCGCAGCGCCCACCGCCAGCGCGCGCGCGACACGCCGCCGTCCTCCGCCTGCCCGTCCAGCGCGCTCGCCGTTGCGCCGTTGCGCCTGCGCAGGCAGAGTCAGGACGCGCCGTGATCGTCGCGGCGCACTGCAGCTGGGCCAGAGGCTGATCAGCGTTGGCGG
Source organism: Diplodia mutila (assembly GCA_022560015.1). NCBI lineage: Eukaryota > Fungi > Ascomycota > Dothideomycetes > Botryosphaeriales > Botryosphaeriaceae > Diplodia > Diplodia mutila. The sequence goes on from JAFISB010000184.1 coordinate 58,965, forward strand.
CTGTATTTTAAGGCCTGGGCGGCACGAAGCCAATTATGAGCCGGCCGCGCGCCCGCAAGTCACACGGAGCGCCGGCGCCACGCGCCTGCATCTGGGCAATCTGCCGTATTCGAGCAGGGGTCGCGCAGCCCGTCATCAAAACTCCTGAATGCGCGCGCCAGTCGCCAGCTGCCAGCAGCCGTGACGAGCGCAACGAGCGAGGCTCGCGTCGATAAGCTGCGCAGGCTTTGGGACCGCAGGGCGCGCGCCGCATCCGCCTGCACCGCTTCGCAGATAGGCTCGCGAAACGCTCTCGGCTATTTGCTTGCCGCGAGATCCAGCATTGGTCCAATCATTCATTTCCAGGTACCCGGCGCTCCTCTCCGCCAGGTACGCGCTACGGACTCGAATCATCCCAAAGCTGCCAAAAAGACCCGCCGCGGCTTATGACCGCCTGAACGCCATCGTTGTACAGAATCCCCAGACCCCCAGCTTTTGCCTACGCAGGAACACTTTTTACCCTAAACAGAGATGGGAATGTCTTCGGCGTCCGTGATGCACCCCTGGCTGGCATCCTTCACCAGCTTGGCGTACTTGGACAGCGTGCCCTTCGAGTACTTGAGCGGCGGCGCGACCCACGCTGCCTTGCGCTGAGCCAGCTCCTCCTCGCTGACATGCAGGTTCATCTCATTCGTCTCGGCGTCGATGGAAATCTCGTCACCGTCCTTCACGAGAGCGATGGGTCCACCTATCTGCGCCTCGGGCACAATGTGGCCGATCAGGAAGCCGTGACTGCCACCGCTGAAGCGCCCGTCCGTGATGAGCGCGACGTCGTGGCCAAGTCCCGCCCCCATAATAGCAGAGCTAGGCTTCAGCATCTCCGGCATGCCCGGGCCGCCCTTGGGGCCCTCGTACCGGATGACCACGACGGTCTTCTCACCCTTCTTGATCTCGCCCTTCTCAAGCGCCTCGATGAAGAGATCCTCATCATTGTAGCACTTGGCGTTGCCGACGAACCGAAGACCCTCCTTGCCGGTGATCTTACCAACGCAACCGCCAGGAGCCAGGCTGCCGCGTAGAATCTGCAAGTGACCGGACTCCTTGATGGGGTTGCTCAGGGGACGGAAGATCTGCTGCTCCTTGGGGAAGTCGGGTGAATGCTCAACATTCTCCTTCAGAGTCTTGCCCGTGACGGTCATGCCGCTGCCGTCCAGGAGGCCTTCCTTGAGAAGGAACTTGATAAGAGCGGGAGTGCCGCCGATTTCGTACAGGTCGGCGAAGACGTACTTTCCAGATGGCTTCAGATCCGCAAGGAAAGGAGTGCGGTCACTGACGGCTTGAAAGTCATCGATGGTGAGCTTAATGCCAACGGAGTCGGCGATGGCAATCAGGTGAAGAACGGCATTGGTAGAGCCACCAGTGATGGTGACGAGGACCATGGCGTTCTCGAAGGCTTGCCGAGTAAGAATGTCCTTAGGGCGGATGTCCTCCTTCAACAGGTTCTTGATGGCGCCACCGGCAGCCAGACACTCAAGGACCTTGGCGTTGGACTCGGCAGGGTTAGATGAAGAACCGGGCAAAGTCATGCCCATCACCTCGATGGCGCTGGCCATGGTGTTGGCAGTGTACATGCCACCACAAGCACCACTACCAGGGCAGGCATGCCGGATGATATCGAAGCGCTCATTCTCGTCGATTTCACCGGTTATGAATTGACCATAGGCCTGGAACGCGGAGACGAGATCAAGTTTAGGGTGCTTGGGAAGCTGGCCGCAGCCGGCGGCAATGGTGCCACCGTACACCATGAGCGAGGGCCTGTTGACACGACCCATGGCCATCAAGACACCAGGCATGTTCTTATCGCAACCAGGAACGGAGATGTTAGCGTCATACCACTGAGCGTTCATGACGGTCTCAATGGAGTCGGCAATCAGGTCTCGCGACTGGAGCGAGTACCTCATGCCCTTGGTACCCATGGAGATACCGTCACTGACACCAATGGTGTTGAACTGCATGCCCCAGAGGCCAGCACGCTGCACACCCTCCTTGATCTTGTTGTTGAGGTCCATCAGGTGCATGTTGCACGGGTTGCCCGTGTACCAGACGGACGAAATGCCGACCTGGGCCTTGTTCATGTCCTCCTCCTTCAGGCCGGTGGCGTAGAGCATAGCTTGCGAGGCGCCCTGCGACTTGGGCTGGGTGATGCCACGGCTGACCCTGTTGAGGCCTTCATCGGCGCGACGGGTGGCGGTCGAGGAGAGAGCCCTCCTGTCAGGTCATACGAGTGTCAATGGAGCGAGCATTGGAATTGGAGCTGATGGCGGAGGTGCGGGACTCACAGCGACCGCCACTGCGAGCTGGCGCGCATTGCCGGCCGCACCGGCATGGACTGTAACCTGGGGAGAAGCATTGTGGTGTTTCCGGACAGCAGACCCTCTCCAGTGAAGCCCGCAGATGAGTCGAATTGAGCTTCTCAGAAAAGTTCGCGAGGCCGGCGTTGACTCAGCGAATGAAGCTGTCGATAATTATTCTGCGCGCCCTGGCTGGCTTAGCGCTGCAGCTGGCGAGCCGCCTTCTCCGACCTCGGAGCTGCCTCGTTCCAATCGCCGTCGCCCAATTGACTCACACAACAGTCAACACCACGCCAACGCCAATGTCTTCTACACGATACACTGCTGTATGGCCAAGCTCGGTGAGACCCTAGCGCAAGCTTTCTCGCGGTCCGCCTCCCGTAGCGCGCCAGGCGCACCTGGGGGCCGTTTGCGACGCCCCGGTGCCCTTGTCATCACTTGCGCAACCGCCGCCCGCTTCATTTGGCATGGCCGGTTCCTGTCTTTCCCTCTTAGTGCATGGTCGTTAAAGTTTCAGGTGTTGCACAATCCTGTGCTCAGTCCGTCTGTTTCACCGTGTACCCGGACGCTTTTGCGCCCAGCAACGACAACGACGCCAGGCGCTCCATGTCAGCTCGCCCCTCTGTCCCTGCGCAGGCCGTCCGAGCGCGAGACGATGCAACGACGACCGAGGCGTTGGGAACCCACCCGCCTCGTTCTGCGCAAGGCGGATGAGAGAGCTTGGACGCCTCAATTTACTGGAAATTTGCATGCAATAACCACCCATCCCGCCGGATCCTTCTCACACAAGCCAATCAGCCGGCAGCATGCGGGCGTGCTTGCTCAATGACGATGGTTCTGGTTGTCGCAGCTGCTGCTCTGGTCCGGAACCCTAACCCACCTGGTTGAAGCAGTTGTCCTACTTCAACCCTCCCCAGCGGCAGTCCATCTGTGCGCCAACCATGATTCAGCCTTCTACAATGTCAATCTGCTGTGGGGATGCTCGTTTCCCCGGAATATAAACGCCAAATTGATGCCTCGTCACCCAACCCCTTTCGCATCCTGACCTGATACTCACCGCCAACCCAGATGCAACTCACGATCTTATTGACAACCAGCAATTGCTTACATCATCAATTCAGTCCTATGGTCTAGCGGTATGACGTTCGCTTCACAGCAATTCCTCCATCCCGGAGCGAATTCTTGGAGCGCGAAAGGTCCTGGGTTCGATCGTAAGTTTTCCAGCCGCCAACAGCAACAGCGTCGTGAAGAGAACATAATCTAACAAGCGAGTTAGCCCAGTGGGACTACCAACACAACGTGATTTCTTTTTTGCCCATTGATCGTCCGTTCCCCTATGTTTCCTGTTTCCCGGCTGCCTCCCTTACTACTGCTTTCTGCACGCTTTCTTTGCATCCGCCATTGGATTTTTTTGCTTCTTTTTTTACTCAAACGTCCGCAGCCCGAATTCGCGGCGGCCGCAGGCACCGGGATTTTGTGGGTACAACGCACGCATTACCCTCGCTCTCGCTTCCTGCCCTTTCCCCCCCTCCCTCCCTTCGGCGCCGGCACCGCCGCAGCGCAGAAAAGCTGCACCGCCAGCTCAACCCATGCATGCAGCAACCTGCACCCACACCCACAGCTAACCCAGCAATCCGGCTTCAACCCCCATTGGCTCCCCTAAAATGCTGCTCTTCCACACAAACCCCTCCGATGCGCATCGGCGCTGTACAGGCGATCTTCCGAACGCAGCAACCAGCTGTCTGTTCAGCGATCTGTTGCCGTAAGAGGAAGGTGAGCCGCCCCCCGGCCCCGTCCATGCCGGCGGGCCGGTTTTTCTTTGCGTGTGGGGGTCCTTCGTCTTTTTTTTTCTGAGACGACTGCATGTGGGTTTGTTGTTCGGACGTATGGGTGTGGTCTGATAAAGTGGGGTTGGGTTGCGCTGAAGAACTGGGGATGTGGATGGGCTTGGCTTTCGCGGTGAATGAATGAAATGCAATCGAAGGCGGTGGGCTCTGCAGGGCGACGTGGAGGAAAGAGAAGCGGTGGCAGGGGGGTGGCAGTGGGAAGCGTGTTTCGCTGGCAATGCTGCTGCGCTTTTCTTCTGCAAAGGCATGCAAGGATGGAGAGGTGTGTTGTTCGTAACTCTATCAATGTCTGGCGGGGATTGCCGTTGCAGACGAGTGCGTCGGGTTTTGAGACACTGGTGCTGTGAGGTCCTGAAGCTCGCCTGGATGGACGCTTGGACTTTGGGTGGATCTGTAGGCCGTCGTGTTCTGTCAGAGAGTGGCTTTGCCGAACTACTGCATGAGGCAACGGAGCAAGGCCAACCGCTTCATGAACATCGAAGAGACATTGTTTTCTCGAAACGATGAACAAGTTTCGTGTAGGAACATTGCACCATAAGTTGCAAAAGGGGTTTGACATTTTAAACAGGTCTCGCCGAAGTGCACTATAGCCAATATCACCTACCATTTTGAGACATATCTCCTACGACACCTCAGAAGAAAGTAGTGCGCCTTTGCTGAATAGGATAGATACTGGATTCGTCCCCTGAAAGTCAAATCTACTCGCATCCAGATCAATGGTCTATGTATCCGCTGTAGCACTCCAGGACTCTAGACATGACTGAGGGCTGATGTACTTACATTTTGTGTAAAAACGGTCACCCGTCTACCAATGCGAAGATCATTAAGGTGCGGCGTGCACACATACTACAATAAAGGTTGAGATACCTGTGCGCCGCATCCCCTTCATCCACGTGCATCCTTTCTCCCTCATAAATTCCTTCTTCCTCGTGTCTAACTGGGCTTCTTCGCTTTCTGTTCCTTATAAGACCGTTCCTACCGCGCCGTCCTCCAAGAAATCGACTAGTCACTCACGGAACTGCCGATAATGTGCTTACTGGAACCTGGGCCCGGAGTTCTATTCGATGTCTCTCTTGTCGCTCGTTGTACTGACACTGCGGCCGCTTCGACGTCGGCTTTCTGCCAATTTATATATGGTGACGCTTGCGGCGTGTGGACCATTGGGGAGCAATGCACGACAGTATCCTTAAGGCTTCTTGATGATGAGCAGCACGGTGAGATCACGATGAGAGGTAATTTCGGTGTTGGCGGAGGGTATTTTGCTCCCGGGAGCACCAAACAGAGTGCCTTCAGGTGTCATGTCAGGATCGCAAAAAAAGAAGGAAAAAAAGTGGCGTGCGGATGTGAACACTAAGTTGCAATTCACTGGCAAACAGCTTGCGCATTGTACAGATCATAGAAATTCGATAGTCCTTTATACTACGAAGTCTACCTGCTCAGGGATGCTATTGAAGCATGTGTGTGCGTCCATTCGATGGCGCGATTCCAAAAATTCACGAGACCTTCGTCGTCACCCAGCCTACAACAATCGTGTCGGACCGTTCCAATAGTCACACACTACACTTGACTTCATACTCGAATGTCATCCTGGGAGCCGCATTAATTGACCCCAAATACTTGGGGATCCAATGGGAGACAAAACAATGCACTATTTATTAGCGGGCTTCTGAAGCAGCAACGGCTGTTACACTTTCCCGCCATGCTGTCCGCCCTTGTCTCCCGGTAGAGCCCGTCGTGTCGGAACTTTGACCAGTTGTGAAGGTTGCTAGATGTCAGAATTACCTTTTGATGATGATCATCAGCATTCTCCAATGATGGTGAGCAGCTGCAACTTCCAATGATGCTGCGTAAAGTGTGTCTTGATGTCACGGGCTTGCCGAGCGAATAGCGCTCCAGGGATCGGCTTTTGGTAATACTGTCCAAGGAAGCAGTTCGGCTTTACGATTTAGTGGAACGAAGATTTTACCTTGGATTGCTTGAGATTTCGAGCACACTGTTGCGGGTGGCGGTGGTTTATAGCTCTTGAGGAGCCTCACGTCCATATCCCACGTGAGATTCGACCACGCACGCACATGACACCCAATCGATATATCATGTGCCTCATTCCTTGAGCTCCAGATACGTAATATTCTGATTGGCTACTGTTCCTCTTCCTCTACTGCAACGGTCAGGCTACCTTGTCACATTCATATGAAGACAATCTCACATACACGTGGCGCATGGCTGGCGGCTTCATTTATTCGGTACTCAACATTTCGGTGACCACTTGGTCACTCAACATCCCCGCCATTGCTCTTCATCTGCTCTGCTTCTTATTCCCAACGATATTTGGTTCTCACGGAACCTCGCCAGTCTTGACAACCCCTTTTCCGCATCATCGTTTCCAATTGGTGAGGCTGCGCAGGTTTGAACGGCCGCGAAAAGTGTTATTTGAATGCCTCTAGTTGCTTCTCATTTGACCGCATGAAGTGCTGGACCCGAAAATGAGTTGGTAGAACGGCCGGGGAGCGCCACACCCAGTACGTTCCTTCGTTGAACTCTTTTACCAGCTGCGGCGCATCTGTGGGTTTTCAAGTGTGCTGCCCGAAAGTGGATGCTTCGTAACTTCCTTTTGACCTTGTGCCGGTACCCATCAGCCCCCATGTCGTTTCGCTAAACAGGGCGATTGGCATTCCCGGCCAGGTATTGACGGTCGCCAGATTTTCGATCTGATAGGAGATACTCCGTAATGTCCCGTTGGGTGATGCTGTAATTGGTCCCTACATCCGCTGCGAGTAAGAGACGAGAGCATACTGAGGCTGCTTTCACTTCGACAGCATCATCTTTCAATGGTGGTAAGCTTAAGGAAAAACCAATGGCGATGGACAACTACTGATTGACTCGCGCCAGGTGCTGGCGTTCAGCCACAGGGGAGCAATGTCAATGGAAGTCCATTGTGAAAAAGGATCCTCAGAGAAGAAGGCCAAAGTGCGTAGTGAAATTCTTGTCTGCAAACCCAGCAGCCCAAGCTTTGCCGTTACGGGAATTGCTGCATCATCACCCAGCGACTTGCAAAAGAGCGCGACCTTGCAGAAGATATATCACCAGAAATGCAGCGCCTACTCACGTGGGAAGTTGAAGAGCACATCTTGATGGGATGTCCTCGTGTAATCCAAAAAAGTACCTCTACACCCCGCACACGACCGGAGGAGCGCTCCCCTGTCCGCGTGCCCAGTCAACACCACTTCCGCTTCGTTCTCCATATACGGACTGACCCTGCTCTTTCAATCAAGCAATTGGGCCCATCACGCCAAGCAACTTGCAGGAAAAGAACTCAGGCTCCCTTGACCCACTGTGTCCGGCTCGGTGCTTGGTGAAGCCACGACAAAGGTCTCCCACTTTGGGTGGGAGTGCGATGGCCTGTCACTTGTAAACCCGACACACTACTTGCCATGCTGATTGACGCGGGACCAAAAATTGTGAAGGTTTTCGGCGCGGTGCAATGCTGGACGGCGTCATTGCTTGAAAGTGATGAGGGAAAGACTGAGTGCGGAGATGTCCCACACCATGCACACGGGCACGAAGTCAGACGTGGTGCACGGTCGCCCCAAAAAAAGTCAGAGTAATGCGAGCACCCTGGCTTCTTGACACTGAGGCGACAGAGTATTCTCATCCGTTTCGAAAAACCCTCTCTCGGTCCAGAACCTGCCGTTCTGAAATACCTCCCCACCTCTCCCTTTCCCAACCGCCGCCACCTCCCGCATCCCGCACCGGACACCACCCCTCCACCGAAGCGGCAACGGCAGCGTCCCTGCATCACCCTCGCATGTCAACACACCACGAAACGTGCAAGTGACACCATCAAGGCACATGCGCCACCCACATCACGCACATGACCCGGGTAGACCATCACAGCTACCAGCCACACCAACCATCAGCATCGATCCTCCACCACTCACCCACTCACCCATAGATAGAAGCCACAACCCCGACCGCACTGCTTCCAAGAAACCACACAGCTTGCGGAGGGAGCATCTCATGCTCATAACTCCCCGAGAGCGGAGCCGGCGCCACACTACATGGCCACACTGTCATCTTCTGCTCGCTACCGAGATATCAGCAGATACTGTCTTTGGCGTGCGTGTGCGCCGACAATTGTCCTTGCGCTTCGGCGGCGGGCTCATCAGCCGAGGATCGGCATTCGACGGTGATGACGAAGTCCGCTTTCCAAAAGCCGTGTGAATTGTTCTGAAGGGAAGGCGATGCGCTCCATCAACATTTACCGAATCGGTACCATTTGCAACGGAGAGGGTGCGCAACAGATGACAAGAGATGGCGACGGACTTGAGAGTGGTGTCATTCATCCTCAGCTTGTTGGTTTCATCGTCACGAAGTCAACGTGGCCTGTGTTGTGCTTGCAGCGGATTGTAATGAAGAAGTACGTCGGTTTTATACATTGGGGGGGGGGGGGGGGGGGGGATTGGGGGTGTAGGGGGTCACCCGGTGGGGTCGGGGGCGGGGGGCCAGAAAGAGGCGGGGGTGGGGGTGGGCGAGGGAAAGCGGTGG